>OMLM01012413.1:15729-31656 GCA_900302695.1 Helostoma temminkii
GTTTCTTTTTAAAATTAGTAATAATTTCTCATTCTTTTATTTAACAGGAACACTTCTGGAGTCTTGACAAAACTGAGTTTAGGATTCCCCCTAAGTTGATTGTTCAGATTTGGGATAACGACAAATTTTCATTGGATGATTATCTTGGTAAGACGCTTAGTTTAACCAAGAAAAATTAATGTGTCTGAAGCATTTGATTTACGCAGTCTACCATTAAAAATAAGCCGTCTTATTCTCCTATTCCAGGCACAGTGGAGCTGGATTTGCGTAACCTCATTGCTCCTGCGAAGACTCCAGAGAAGTGTTCTCTGAGTATGATTGATGCTCTGGAAGCTGGACCTCCACACAAGACAGATCACGCAAATTCTTTGTTTGTCCAGCAGTCAGTCAGAGGCTGGTGGCCCTGTTCCATTGAACAGGATGGAAAGAAGGTCCTTGGTGTAAGTATGAAGAACCATAACCCCTAACGCTCAAACAAAGATAGATGCATTTATTCAAAGTGCATTCATGTCTTCTGAAAAAGAGACACCGTCCTAATTGTTGCATTTCAAAATCCATTACTCCTGAAACTGATTTATGTTATCTATAGAAGCTTAATGAAGCTGCATTTGAATATTCCAAAATTATCATAGATAATGATGATGGTATGTTGTGTCTCATGCTCATTTTGTTTTTAAGGGCAAAGTGGAGATGACGCTGGAGATTCTAAATGAAAAAGAAGCAGATGAGAGACCTGCAGGAAAAGGCCGGGAAGAACCCAACATGAACCCAAGACTGGACCCTCCCAAGTAAGAACACACAGCAGAATGACTAAAGATTATTTGGCGTGAATATAGGAAGTGTAGTTCAGTGTAACACCTTCTGTCTTTGATTCTTCATGATCACCAGACGGCCAGAAACTTCCTTCTTCTGGTTTACCAACCCATGTAAGACCATGAAATTCATAGTGTGGAGAAGATTCAGGTGCCTCTTCATTGGACTCATCCTCCTCATCATTGTTGTTCTCTTTGTTGCCATCCTGTTGTACTCGTTACCGGTAAGGACGGTATAATATCGGCCATATATTCTGAAATCATCATTAGGCCACTGTAGTGTGTATTTTATGTATGTTGTCCAGACTAACAAAGAAGTAATGATTTGATTATGTCCTTTTTCCTTTATCAGAACTACATCTCAATGAAGATAGTGAAACCTCTACAGTAACTAACCAGTGGATCAGCAGTGGGACAGAAAAAGACGGCGTTCGTAGGATCAGCACAATTACTGCCATAATCTCATATTTTTTATTTTACTGCCTATTGTGCTTTATAAACGGGGGAGGGGTGCTTTCAAATTTTCTTTATATCACTGTGTTTTACCACAAACTCAACATGGCTAAACTGACACACTTGTGAGCATTGCATCAGGATCTGTATATCTGATATCTCCAAACCACTACTTTCACCACGAGTGGCCAGAAAATAGAAACTGTACAGTACAGTGTAATGCAATAATATCAAATCAAAAAGTCATGGTACTACTTTAATGACACTATGTGCTAAAGGTGTTGATTCAGTTCTAGTGTTGGTTGTAGTTGGTGTTCATGTTGTTCTTAGTCTTAAATTGCACATTATTGTATGGCGTTTCTCACTGTATACACTGTCTGTAAATGAGGGAACAACTGATAACTTACACTATTTTATTACATGACTGTTCTATTAGAAAGCATTACAGTGTACACTGATTTCTTCTAATTTTTATTATCACTCAATTTTTGCTGCAATTGAACAAGAGGCGGGACACACCCTGGACAGGTTGTTAGTCAAACACAGGGTTAATACACAGACTATTTATACCCACATTCATACCTACAGACAATTTAGACTGGCCATGCGACCCATCCTTCGTGTCTTCATATTTTCAGAGGAAGCCAATATAGGCACAGGATCTGTGTCACTTCTGGACCTTGTCATAAAGGACTAAAGGAAAACCTACCAAAAGTCATTTCAAATGTGTATGTCTTTGGTATGTTACATTTTCTCAGATCTTTTAAAATAAATATAATAAATGTTATTCATGGTAATAGTGTGAGTTTATCAACAAGAAAAAATACATTTGTACACACACTGTACACTAGATATAACTAGGTGATATCTAGTGTAATCTCCCACATGTAAATGTCAAACAATTATTACTGGAAAATAATGAATCTGATTATGTTTGAAATGATACATGACATCTGAAATTAAGATGTGTATGGTGCATATTGAAAACTACCCAATATATTCATTTCCATATGCATTATCAATTTGTGTACTTAAGAACATCCTTGAATTAATAATTACACCTATCATTATTTGCTCCTAGGTGTACTGTTTCCCTTGAACAAATATAAAATAATTAATTGCATTATATCATTACTAGATTTATTCTTCTTCTGAGGCATGATGTTTACAGTACTCCTGCAGGAAAACTTCCACCTCCTCTCTTCGTGCCAGGCTGTTAGCTTTGCCTTGGAAACGCCCATTCTTCCCTGCACCTTTCCCCTGGAGCATCTCCAGCACCCTGAACAGCACAGAGAGTCATACAACACCAACCTACATTAACATTTTTACAGGAGGAGCTCTTGTAAATATGTGCTTATGTCTCTTACCGAGGTCCCAACTCAGTCACTTGTCCACTGGCTCCAGCCAGTAGAAACAAACCAGGTCCCTTCTCCTCCCCAACAGTTAGGAAAACTAAAGTTTCCTAAAATAAGGCAAAACAAGGCTTAAGCACATTTAACTTCTTACCCAAAGAAGTGGAAGTCATGTGATGTTACGTTATGACCTTACCTCTGTGTTTATTTCATTGGCAATAATATTCATGAACTCATTGTCACCTTCTTTTCTGCAGAAAGAGAAAGTCACATTGCTGTGGGCTTTTGCCAATATGTTTAGCATACATGCTTAAGTGTATATTTGCTACAAATACAACCATTACATTATTAATACAGCCATTTAGCTTAAAGAAGTGTTTCCTACTTGTGGAAGCTGAAGAACTTTCCTCTTTGTGGGTCATTTTTAAAGTTCTGGGCGATTATAACAGCCATGTCTCGTAGCAGGCTCAAGTTAGTCTGAAAAAGTCATTTTTATGATACTAGAATATGTAATGTGTAAGGTGTTCCCTTGCTTAAAATATGCAGTGCATACTGTATGTCATGTAGATTGTGAAAATTTTTCATTTTAGAACAACAGTTAATGATTTTTGGCAACTATCAGAAATAGCTACAATATTTATACAATTTAACTTACAGTTCTCAAATCATTAGGCGGTGAATGAGAAGCTATGAAATCAATGATTAAATTCTTACTTTCTGTAGCAACTTAACAGACTTCTGCAACTTGTCAACCGCCTCAATGTGATCATCAGGTCCAGTTCTGTAAAGTAATGCAAATTTTCACTTCCATTGTGAATAAGTTTAACTCACATTTTGATGATACAGAGATTATTAAACGTACTTCAGGAGAGACACCAGTGATCTCTCTGTGCTGTAGCTTTTCTCTGCGTACTTCAGTACCCTGTTTCCTGCCAGGAAGATCAGGTTAGTTTTGTTTTTCTTTCCTTTTTCAGTCCCCAGTAGCTTTATTACCTAAAATTAAAATTCAGAAGAAGAATAAAGCACACAATACATTTTTTGAATCATGTGAAGTACACCTAATGTCACAAATGCATGTATAATTTAATATGAGGAGTTGATCCAGAAATTATAAGGCACAGTGTATCAGCATACACGAGTAAAGTTGTACCTGTAAATGACTAAGGTTAGATACATGGGTTCCACAGCACATGTTGGCATCAATGCCTTCAATATCAATGATCCGAATGGGCCCTGCATGGTCCTCTGGCAGCCCTCGACTCCTCACCTGGTTTACAAACAGAGGCCATTCAACATAGTTCTACATTAATAATATATAATGTCTGGTCAGGTTAATAGGTACAGAATATATTTGATGAAATGGCATCAACCACATATTAAACGTAAGTACAATATAAGTACCTTTTCCACAGCTGGATCATCTATAGAGTGAAGCTGAACAGTGACAGAAATATGAGCTCTGATCTTGTCATTTATGGTTTCTTCCAGGGCCTGCAGCTGAGCAGGTTTCACACACGGAGTATCCAGTTCAATTGTGCTTTTCTGGCGCCCCAGCTCCCTAAAAAACCCAGAGAAGGCAGTTAAACCTGTATGTCTTTATGCTTCGAGAGGACAGAATAGGTACAGTGTTCAAGTACCAGGATGTAGTCTTGTATCCAAACATTGAATCTGCAAGCGCTGTGATCAAATGTTGACCTAAAAGCAAAATAGTAAACAATTATAGCTTAGAAGAAGCAGGTAAAAATAATAAACACTCCACACTGAACAAGTACAACAGTCCCTGACCTTATCAGCTTTGTAGCATTATTATTAGTATTGTACTAACCTGAGTGTTGCTGCATGTGGTCAAACCTCCTCTCCCAATCAAGCTTCACTTCCACCTTCTGACCCACTTCCAGAGGTGAGCGAACGAAGTGTACAGCTTCTGGTCCCTGTCGTGTCACCCTCAAAACTGGGACATCTCCAATCAGCCCATGATCATCTGGCTGAAGAAAAGAAAACCATAATTTTATATAAACAATGGATGAAATCACTATGTATAATGTGAAAGGAGTGACTTGTAGTGAAAAACTCACACAGAATATAACTTTAGTCTGTTGTTTCTCTCAGGTTTTAGCATATTTTAGCTTGTTTAAGTTTTAAGGTCTTCACACCGGTGAATAAAGTAAACACTCTCTCTTGTAATTTAACTATTCTGGTCCCATGAAACAGATACTAATACTTCTCTTTGTCAGTTGAATCTGTACATAGGCATTGGTTTACGTTAGACATTTATAGGACAGTAGTGGCTGAAAACCAATTAATGCAGCTTTAAAGTAAGAGTAAAACAGCACATTACCTGTTTTATGACCTAGTCAACAGGTAATTGTTTGTATTCAGATACAAACAATTTTTTAATGAGCAACATGTACATTTAGCTGATAGGACTTGCATTTACCTGGTACGGAAATATGACTAGAAACAGTTTTAAATGACAGCTTACTTGGCCTCCTCCCTCTGGAAACAAGATGGTGTCTTGGAGCTTGACATTGAAACCTTTGAGAGTTTCTTTCTTTCCATTGACTTCTTGTTTGAGTTCAGCTGGGCAGCAGGATACCACTGAGGTAACAAACTAAAGGCAAAACAAATGAACAAATAAAACGTATATAATGCAAACAAAATAAAAATTGACAGAGAAAGTTTAAAAGTAACTGGGAGAAATCTAACTGCAATATACTTTGTAAAGCACAAAGTACAGATGATTATATCAACTGTGGTAATAACATTTTAATATGTTATTTCATTTTGACAGTGGGTTTGGCAGCTAACTACTGTGCTGTTGCATTGTCAAAACATTTTATAACTCAACATATTGCCAAAGTACGGTATCATTAATACAGTACATTTACTTAGTTAAAGTGGGTGTATTATGAGAGCTCTAATACATCCAGTGCAATTAGCTACTGCTTCCCCCTCAACGTTAGTTAGCTACAATGCTAACAACTTCAGTGAATGAATGGTAACATTTCTGTAGTCAGTAATTTTGCTGTGCCAAAAAGCAAGTTAGCGTAGAGAGTTTTTTTTTTACAGTTTCATACCTCTTTCATGTAGCAGTCTTTCTGACACTGAAACGCCATTTCTGGTCCAAACTCTGCCTTTAACACGAGCGAAACTGAATCTGCTACAGCTGTCAGATTAGTACGGGTAGCAGAATGTTTCAAACCTAGTTACTGCGTTTCCGACTACTTCTTCTTCTGCGCCGGCCTACTACTTCTTCTTTTTCTTCTTTAATGTTTCATGCAGCCGTCATCCATTTGATGCGTTGCTGCCCCCTTCTGGATTTTCCCATTATAGCGTGGGATAATTCAGTAGTGTCCGTCAGACAAGAACAGCCATCTTCTGCTCACTTTCTTTGGATTTTAATTCTTTCTTCTAAACTTCTCTGTTCCTCAGCTCACAAATCATGTCTTCTACTGCTGACCCAAACCCTCTGCAACACACGGGGCAGGTTGGTTGGGCCAGCATTTGCACACTGCAAACATACAACTCCGAGGCTGTACAGACAGGAGGAGACAGATGAGACTACAGGACAGAGAAGACACAGAGTTAATGACATGCAGTGGTGCAGTATAAGTGGAGAGGAGAGGAGTTCAGTGTATAAAGGGAGGTCATCCAGCAGTCTAAATCTATAACAGCATAACTAGAAGGTTCAGGGTCGTCTGAGCAAGCTTTATTCCTAATCTTAAAATTAGAGAGGGTGTCTGCCTCCTGAACCTGAACTGGAAGCTGGTTTTAGTGGAGACAATACAATACAGTAGAAGTATAAAGTGACAGCATAACATACAGTTAAGTGTACATCATACAATTATAATCCAAATAATAAGTAATGGGGACAAAACATAAACAAACTCTTCACAAACTACTATATACAAAAAAACTGCTGACATAAATATTTAGAAATTCTTTATGTGACACAACAAAATATATTTTTTTTATGTTCCAGTGCATTAATACAGTATGGGCTCAGAATGATATGAGCAATCAATGTGGCTAAGTGCTTCATTACTGCCATCTTCTGGGGTCACAGAAACAAACAGCTGTACCTGTCCACAGATATTGCTTACAAACATTGTAACACCAGACAACAGTTGATAAACCAGGCTTTTATTAAAAGTGGCAGTGTACAATAATACTTATGTAAATATGTCAATAGAAAATATCACACATGTAAAAACATTTTCAACCATAACACAACAAATCCTGAGCAAATATTACAAGCTTCAGCGACACAGCACTGTCTTCAGTATCCGGAGCAGTAAAAGTATGGGGGCATGGAATCCAGCACAGTGGAGAAGGAACTTATAAGTCTCAGTCAGACTGTAGGGGAAGAAGGAAGAAATGCAGTGTCAGTATTTCAAATGAAATTAAAGAGGTTTGATTTTTCCAGTCATCATCTTGGTGCAACAGTATTATCAGAAGGTAAGTCAAAGTCTGTTGGTCCTGGAGTTTGAATGATTTTTGATAATCCATACAGCTAAAACAATCTGTTTGTTTAATGGATTGTAATTTTACAAATGTTACATTTAGTAACAAGTAAGCTCTCAAAATACTAGAACATTATACTTACATCACTCAGATCACCCATATCTGGTGTAGTTCCTTTATTGCCGCTAGCCATTTCTTGGATCATCTGAAAGAAAAAAGCATGTGTTGACACATACAACATAAATCCAAACAGAAATTATGTGAATATTATGTGTTGTCTCTAATACTCTTTGGCATGATCAGGATTGAGTTGACCTTACTAAGCACATTAATTTCACTCACATCCACGTATCTGTCGTACTCTTCTTTTCCCTCATCTTCTTCATGCTCCCAATCCCTCCAGTTATCAAAGTCTACAGATATCCAACTGGGCTGTGGAAAGAAGGGGAAATATCACAATTTTTATTTTATTTACCGATGTTAACTTGAGCGTTAACACAACAGAGCCCCGGCTGCCACAATACAGCTAAACACGTTCACATCTGAATTTGCAGATCACAGTGTCGGGGATCAATTCTGTTGCATACTGACCACCAAACAGTAGCTTTAAAGGTAATCTCTCCTCAGTTTAAACTTGGAAACATCTAGTGTTAAACCCTGTCTCTCAGATTATTGAGACTTTGGGACTGATCAGTTAAAACACACAGAAACTTACTTTAGCAGGATCTTTCTGGAGACGAGGCCATGCATAATCAGGCTTCAACTTTCTTAGCAAGACATTGACGGTCCGGTCGTAAACTCTTTCTCTGGAGTCCTGTTGAATGATGAAAGTATAAAAACACACATTTATACTTAGCATCAGCAACACATCACATCACAATGGTCTCAATAAGCTAAAAAACTGAATGCTTACATGGATCTGGACTTTGTCGTAGAAGTGCAGCTCATTGTAAAACACATCGTCTGTTTCGTTTTTGCAGCTGTTGAAAAACAGAACAGGGTTGTCAAGGAAACAACTTAGCACAGTATATGCACAGTCTGAATATTTTATAGTACTAAGTACATTATACAAGACAGAGATGGAGAGCACTAGAGAGATTTGGTAAAACGTAAGTAAGTAAGTTGTAAACTCACTACAAAATCATTTTGTCTGGCTGAATATCAACCTGGACATCTTTAGGTTTCTGAACCATGAAGTTGATGGTCACGTATTTCTTTCTGTCATACCACAGCGCATGTGCTGGCTGGCTGTAAAGAGGCAGACAAACAAGTTATTTTTATTCTTTATTACTTTTTTATTTCATTATTATTTTTATAAAGAGCGGATACTGCATGATCCAAAAGATTAGTAACTAGCACATCGGTCACTATTAGTACTGTTAACAGAAGATAGATTACAAAGACATAACAAAAGAGACTGGCAGCACTTACCTTTCCTCTGGTCTGATAATTTTGGGTTTCGGCATTTTATTTCTTGTACAAAACTTAAACAGAAACTGTATTTCTATATGTTAGACTACATGCAAGTAAAAAGCATGTAGCTCCTTCGTTGGGGATGTGTGCTGTAATGCAGTGCCCAGACCCTGGAGGCTATTTATAGAGCGGTTGTATCAGCTGCTGGGGACACTTGTCTTTCACAACCCGTTTCCCTGCCCTTTTTAGTCTGTCAGTGGAACTCTCGGGAAGGCGGATGCATTTTCTGGGTTCTCTAGTACTTCAACCACCCCCGACTGAGTGCTTCAGGGTGAGGGTGGGGGAGGGGATTCAAAAAACAAATATCATAAATGTGACATCTGAAAATCTAGAAATAGCATTTGGAATTACAATTGTTGACGTTTAGTTTATGTTGTTGAGAACAAAGTTAAGTGAGAACAAAACTACTTTACCACTGTGGAGGAACCTAAAGTTTTTTAATTACTTTGGGCGTACTACCATTTTTAAAATACCATTAATTAAATAATTTCCATATTTCCTTAGTCATATTTGTGGCTCTGCAATAATTTGACTATTTAAATGATTGAATGATTGAGAGCTACTGTCTAGCTTTTTTCTTAGCCATGTGTGATGATGAAACTTCACTAAATCTAAATCAACTTCATTCACTGAAGAAGGCCATTAAGATAGTTAGTCCAATAAAATAGTAGTTGTGAATCATTACATTTCTGTGATGTATAGTAAAAGGGATTTGTAACAATAAATAGCAGAATGAGGAATTAAGTGAAATTACTACAAAATGTAGTTAATAGCAACAGGCTAGGTCTTAGGGTGTGACGCCGTCGCCCCCTGTTGGCCTGGAGGCTGCCACTTCATGGATTTGTTTCTTCCCACCGGAAATGCAGTTCTTGGTTCAGCCTGTGGGGACGTGGCGCGTCGGCTCCATGCAACGCTGTGTACATATAAACTTCTGCCTGAAAAGATCAATAAATCGTTTTTTTCGTATCTAAAACTTGCGGAATCCTGCTATTACCTCAGATCTACAGGAAATAGTGCCCATCAAAGTGGAGATGCCTCGAAGACGGCAGGTAAGAACAAAAGTAGGTCGCAACAGAGGGTAACGCTAGCTAACAGGCTAGCTGTGTTCCATTCTCCGGGTTGGAAGGATGTTCCACCAGATGCCGTTCAGTAATACAATAGGTAACAATTTAACGCGACACAATATGGCCTTAATTTGTGTGCATGCAGTCCAACAAGCAAAATATAACCGTGTCAGTGATTTTTCCACTCTACTACTGCTCATATTTTGCTTTTGACAACATATCCAGCTAACCTAGAAGTAAAGTAACGCTATATGTGGTGGGCGGTAACAAGAAGCTAATGTGAACGTGTAACTTTACATTTGTTGTTATGGAAACAAAACAGAGAATTGAGGGTCGTTTGTATGCCGAACGCACTGTAATACGACAATAACGGGAAATATATAAAACAATGTATAAATGACACTTGTTAGAAATACACCGGTAAGACATTCATCTTAAGAAACCAGATTCGTCAATGTAGATTGGTTCCACGGTATCCGGAGCTAGAAAAAGGTGGCCCTCTAGCTACGATTACAGGCTAAGCTAACAATAATGACAGGCTGCTAGCTAGGCTTTCTTCTCTGTCGCCTAGGTACTAGCTGTAGCAATTAACAGTTAACATTTTTGACCAATTGCTCATTGAAAAGCAACGTTAATGTGCCAACAGTCGTAAAATATATTAAGCTAGTTGGCTACAAACTGTTCAGCATAACGTTAACACAAACAGAGCTAACAACAAGCTATCAGCTGTCTGTCGAAGAATAATTACACAGTAAGCGTTAGCTGGGTGAAATACAACCACGCCTGTAACGAACATCTCTTTGTCCCAGATTTTGGGTTAGTGGATTTATGAATTTAGAAAGAGCTAGCCCAGTAGAGTTAATTTTGTCACGACCAATTGACATCAGTGACTCTTGCAATAGAAAATCGGCTCTGAAAATTGTTACTGTGATTATATAATATGAGTAGCATGCCTCTTATTTAATTTCTTCTATTTTAGAGACACATGGCTGGAAGTGGTTCAGATGGAACTGAAGACTCTGACTCCTCTGCTGAAAGAGATCCAACCAATAGTTCAGAAAGTGATGGAAACATGCCCAAAAGACAGCGCCTCACTAGAGCCTCTACTCGCCTTAGCCAAAGTTCTCAGGGTTAGCAGGCATATCCAAAAGTACATTACAAGCTTTTGCAGATGATTTGCATATGAATTGTTTGATCAGAGTGATGGTTTCTTTTGCTTCAGATACTCCAGACTTGAAGCGAGCTGCCGACCACGACGAGTCTCCACCATTGACACCCACAGGAAATGCTCCCTCCTCTGAATCTGAGCTGGACATCTCCAGCCCCAATGCCTCTCATGATGAGAGTCAGGCCAAAGATCAAGCCAGCAGAGACTCAGATAAGGATCTCTCCCATCGACCCAAACGGCGCCGCTGTCATGAAACCTACAACTTTAACATGAAATGCCCTACACCGGGGTGTAATTCACTTGGTAAAATCCCTTTTCCTTTTAGGAGTTTTTTAATTTAATTGATTTGTTCTCATGATGTGCTGTACTGTCATAACATCATTGTTTTTATAGTCAGATAAATATGTTTTCTCAACCTTTCTCCTAGGCCACCTTACAGGGAAACATGAACGTCATTTTGCTGTATCAGGTTGCCCTCTTTATCATAATCTTTCTGCTGATGAGTGCAAGGTGAATATTGTTAAAACCTTTATTTTAGATCTTTTTATATTCTATTTTTAAGTACATTTTCTAAGATATATCAGTTGCTTGTATACTGTAGTTGAATGTGATGATACTGTATACCTGTATGTTAATGTTGTTGTGTTTGGCAACATATTTGTTCTTTATCTTCCATAATTGTCATATTTATAATCATACATTTACACTACCAGTTTGGACACACATAGAAACTGATCATTAGAAAACCCATGTTGACATTGTTGATATTGAAATTGACTATTGTAGCTGGAAACAGATTTTTAAAGAAATATTTACATAAACACACAGACACCTATAAACAGCAAACATTGGTACTGTTTTCCAACAGTACATCATGTTCGTTAATGGAAGTCTATTAATTTAGAACGATAAAAACCAGCCACATTTATTGTTTCATGAAAAACATGGTGATTCCTATGTGTGTATAAACCTTTGGTAGTGTACTTCAAAGCTGTTCTTAGAGAAACTAATGTGATTAGGAGCAGTGAGCTGTTACATAACCCATCATGGATTCTTCATTTTAGGTGAAAGCCATCAGCCGTGAGAAGCAAGAAGAGGAGGTGAAGGCACAGGAAGAAAGTAACTCACGCCATGTAACTCGTCACCAGGTAGTTTTATAAAAGTCAGTTTACATTGTAGCATGACATATAGATGTTATATAGAGTTCCACATTAAAGAGTTACTTAAAGCTTTGTCTTTGTTATAATATCTATAAAGTATATCTAATGTGTTATAATAGATATCTAAATACATTTGTTTCTTTTAGTTAGTTATTAGCCAGCTTTTTTATTACCATGATTGTGATTGCTTATTTCTATTTTGATTTTCAGACCCCATCATCAAAACAGACCAGATACAAAGAGCAAGTGGCTGAGATGAGGAAGGGGCGAAACTCTGGCCTACAGAAGGAACAAAAAGAGAAGCACATGGTACATCACATGCAGTTTTGCATTAGTTGTCACTACATTTTACTATTACTTCTTGTAGTGCCTATCCATTATGTTGTCTTATGTCTGTATCTCCTCCTGTCTGACCCACAGGAGCATCGGCAGACACACAGCAACACCAGAGAGCCACTGCTGGAGAACATCACCAGTGAATATGATCTGGAGCTTTTCAGAAAAGCTCAGGCCCGTGCATCAGAAGACCTGGTAATGGCGTGTTTTTTTTAATCATTTTTTTTTCTATCATACACGTAGTGTTTCTCCAAACTAAAAGCACAAACACTGACTATGCCATGTATCTAGGGCTGTGCCATATTATAATACCGGTATAATTTTTTACGTGATAGTAAAGTGTAATTTGGCTATATTAAGGATCTAGCAATGCAGTCATGTATGTCACACTTACATCCCCTGCACACACAACAGTGACACGAGCTAAAAACCACAACAGTGTGTTAGTTTCAGATGTTAGTTCACGCTGTGCAAGTCTGATTTGGGAAGGGAAATCAATTGATTAAACAAAGCAGCATTTCCTCTACCATGGCACCCCTGCAAGTTAATTTTATTTCCTTTCAGTTTCTATATAGTGCCAGATTGCAACAGAAGTAATTTAAGTTTACCTTTCCTATAGAACAGGTCTATATTTTGTTCTTTTACTGAACAAACTAAATAGCCTTATGTTATTTATCTTATTTATATGATGGCTCTTTGTATGTCACTGTGATATTGCATGGTAGAGTTCAAACAGACACAGATGAGCGCCTCAGAAAATAGCCCCTATAATTTCCTCCAGATCATCAGAAATGTCATTATTACAAATTATCTTGAAATATTATATCATTTTGACTCTATATCACCCACCCGTACATGTATCTCATTTTCACATTTATGTTCCTGCTTGTCTTAAACCTAAGCCTACTGTGGATGTGAATTTTTCACCAGAGTTTCAGTATGTTAACAAAATCATTATTACTTTATTCAAGATTCAAAAAACCTTATTAATCTGAAAGGGAAATAGTTTATAACATTTGTTTTACCACATTTAGCAGCTCAGCTCGACTCAATTTCACTCTGCTTGCCCTTTTTGAGCAAAAGTTATGGGCAGTACTTGGTACTTTCTTGGAACCTCTGCAGAGGTTCCAAGAAAGCTGAGGTGATGCCAAAAGGGCAGCATTAAGACTATGTTTTTTTTAGTTCCTTTTCTGTTTTCTCCTGCAGGAGAAGCTGCGTATCCAGGGTCAGATCACTGAGGGCAGCAACATGATCAAAACCATCCTGTTTGGCCGCTACGAGTTGGACACCTGGTACCACTCGCCCTATCCTGAGGAATATGCCCGTCTGGGTCGCCTCTATGTCTGTGAGTTCTGCCTCAAGTACATGAAGAGCCAGACCATCCTGAGGCGACATATGGTGAGAGTCGGATGCTTTGATTTCGAAAAACAAGTGTTATAAGCCGTGTCCTTTGTAAATAATGTGTTGTTTTTTTATTTTTCACATTAATAAAGGCAAACAAATAAATTTTATTTAAGCTTTTGTTACTAATATTACATACAATATTAGTACAATACATACTGTTAACACTGCTTGATTACCTTAAAGATATGTTTCACCCTGATTTTCTGACTTATTCACTGACAGTTTACAATGTGTGTATTTTTCCAGGCCAAGTGTGTGTGGAAGCATCCTCCAGGAGATGAGGTGTACAGAAAAGGGGCTATATCTGTGTTTGAAGTTGATGGCAAAAAGAATAAGGTCGGAAAAGATGAAGATGAAGACCTTAATATTTAATTCCTTTCCTTAGACTTTCAGGCTTTAACGGGATTGTACCATTTTATCACCAGATCTACTGCCAGAACCTGTGTTTACTTGCTAAGCTTTTCCTGGACCACAAAACGCTGTACTACGATGTGGAGCCTTTCCTCTTCTACGTCATGACTGAGGCTGACAACACTGGCTGCCACTTAGTGGGATACTTTTCCAAGGTATAATAAATTATGTATATAAAAGCACTTTATTATGTATACATTGTGTTGTATTTCTCCACACAGAACCAACTAAAAAATTTCTCTTTATTACTTCCTCAAGGAAAAGAACTCATTCCTAAACTACAATGTTTCCTGTATCTTGACGATGCCACAGTACATGAGGCAAGGCTTTGGCAAGATGCTTATTGACTTCAGTATGTATATGTTCATGCATTTTTCTGTTTCTTTATCAGTTAGTTGCGTCACATAAGTGTATTAACATTACACGTTGTAAAGCAGATAAATTATTTTGTTAAAATTAAGCATAAAGATTACAATAATAAAAATACACTAGTGAAGAGTTTTTCCACTCTGAAATATTCCTTACTAATAACTGGGCAGTTTATTGAAAGCAGAAAGCACCAGGTGCTCTTTGTACCTCTCTAATACCTTTAATTATTTTGTTCCACTCAGATCAGCAATCTTGTGCTTCATCTGTTTTGGTAAACTTACACTGAGCCTAGTTTTTGTTGAGCTAAAAAATGACTGATATTGTAATATTTCATCTGTCTTTGCTTAGTCACCAAGATTTAAAATACTTAAATTAAGTAGTGTTCATCCAGGGCATTGCATTAGATTGTATAAGAGTGTACAGTTGTTTGTGATTAAGCATTTTTGGCATTTTGTTTTGGAACAAAATCCATATTTAAACAGTTTTAGCCTGCTTGCAGTCTATAATAAAACAAACACCTGTTGCTTTATGCAGGTTACCTGCTGTCCAAAGTGGAAGAGAAGGTAGGATCACCAGAGAGGCCTTTGTCTGACCTGGGCCTTATTAGCTACCGTAGCTACTGGAAGGAGGTTTTACTGCGATATATGTACAACTTTCAAGGCAAAGAGATCTCCATCAAAGGTAAGTAAGAAGACAGAACTCCTTCATGTTGCTATGTGTCATTGGTTTACTGCCACTGAAGTAAAATGCTAAAACATACCATCTGGAAATACAGCTTAGCATTTGGAAAAAACGTATTAAAACATAGAAAGACTGTGCTAGAAAAGAAGACACATACATACACAACATTGATTTACTTTTGTAATATTTGCTTGATTCGCAGAGATCAGTCAGGAAACAGCTGTCAATCCAGTGGACATTGTGAGCACCCTGCAGTCTCTCCAGATGCTCAAGTATTGGAAGGGAAAGCACTTGGTGTTAAAGCGACAGGTAAGTTGCAAAGCCACTGGCCCATTTACCACCATCTTTGTCATCTTAAAATAGTTTTTTTTTTTAGATTTTTCAAGTTAGTGACAGTGTTGCAGATTTCTCATATCTTGACATTTTTCCAGATTGAAAAATGACACATAATACCTCACTTTAATCACTGAATTGGACAACTAAATTTATTAACTATTTTTTTCCTCTTAGGACCTAATTGATGAGTGGAAAGCGAAGGAGATCAAGCGAGGCAACAGCAACAAAACCATTGACCCAAGCTCATTAAAATGGACTCCTCCCAAAGGGACATAAGCACTAAGATCCTCGGGCTACTGAATAAACTCACCTCCAGCCTCACCAGCCACAAGTAGCCTAGACCTATGAACTGTCAATAAAAGAGCAGTATTCTTTCTTTTGCGTTTTTATCCTGCTTATTTCAGCTTATTTGTGTCATTGATTTTTTTTTTTTTTTTTTTTTTT
>OMLM01012414.1:0-12289 GCA_900302695.1 Helostoma temminkii
TTCAGACGGTTCGATTCCCGGGGAGGGCCCAGGGTCTCTCTGTGTGGAGTTTGCATGTTCTCCCCGTGTTTGCGTGGGTTCTCTCCGGGTACTCCGGCTTCCTCCCACAGTCCAAAGACATGCTTAGGTTAACTGGGGACTCTAAATTGCCCGTAGGTGTGAGTGAGAGTGTGAATGGTTGTTTGTCTATATGTGGCCCTGCGATAGACTGGCGACCTGTCCAGGGTGTACCCCGCCTCTCGCCCGTAAGCTGGCTGGGATAGGCTCCAGCACCCCCGTGACCCCTGCGGGGACTAAGCGGTATAGAAGATGAATGTATATATATCCTATAGGCTTTTCCATTGCACCTGAGATCAAATGCTTGTTGGATAACTTGGGTTGGGTAAAAATTTAGGAGCAGATTCCGTTATACTACATTGAGTTTAAAACCCACATAGTGGTATTTGGTTGTTTCAAGTAGATCACAAAATCATCCACAAATAGTGCATTTTTATAGTCTGTCCCTTTCACCATATCTCCTGCAATATTTTAATTTTGTCTGACCTGAGATTGATAAAACATTGCAAATAATCTTGTGCTACCTTTTGTTTAGTTCTTTAGTATTAAACTCTTATTTATAAAAACCTTCTTTGTCCTGGTTTGCATTTTAGTTAGCCATTTTGAGATAACCCTGACAAGGGTACAGATTCCAGATTATTTAATATAGCTGTTGTAAACATAAATACATTGGATGTAATTTCTTCCAGAGGCAGTAATATTGTGATATAATAAGTAAAGTAATGTATTACTCTTCATACTGAGTAACAGGTAAAGTAATACTACTTAACTTAAGGAATAATATGTATTATCATGAATGAATCAGCTGTCAGCACATAATGTCTTTACAGTCAGCTCAACCTTTACCAGGTGCAACAATAGTGGTGTTATGCATCAGTAACAATAACTATAGTGGGTCATTCTTTGATGCTGTTGCTCTTAGAGTAGAGTAAGACTTTGGAGAACCTTGCTGCTGCTGCAGTTTAGTTAAGATTCACAGTGTTCAGAATTATTTTTGCACCAATTTTATTCTTAAATCTGCTACTATTAGTACAACATATACATACATGTTGGTATACTTTTATTTGCATACAGACCTTGAGCCAACAGAATTTTCTCTGTAGTTAGTACAATAACAAATGTTGATTTCATAAAGTATCAGTTTTTTGTAGCAGGTACCTTAATATTGCAAAGAAGATAATGATACATATTGTTTAAATTTCTCTCAGCACACCATGTTGTTTGATACACAACAACCAGCACCAGAAAACATAAAAAACTGCAGCATTTTAGATATCAGGGTCCAGAAAACAAAGTTACAGTTAAAAGCTGTCTCTGCAGACTCCACCTAATGGTAAACATGCAGGTAGAGCTGTAAGGGATGTGTCGATGATATCAGTACTCACTCTCTGAGTAAGAAGGCAGCACCAGTGTGGCCAGCAGAAGGAGGTGAAGAACTGCTTTAATCAAAGGCGACATGGTGTGACTGTTAGTACACCCTCCACTGGTTCCAACACTGCTCCAGACAGGCCAAGACCTCTTGCAAACTGCAAAGAGACAAGAGAACTGAGGCATATGGCTGATTTATATTGATCTCTGTGGTCGAACATCAACCCCAGCTCACAATTACATTTTGTCATGTGCTTATGGTGGAACATACCAGTTCCACTGTCATCACTTTATCACCGCAGAGTGTCCTCAGCTCTGAGCTGTGATGAGTAAAATCATCAACCTTTTCCAACTTTATCAGAAATAAAATAATCTTTCAAGCTTACAAGCATCACTTCTCTTCATAGTTTTACATTTCCAGAAAAACAGCAATGTGGCTGATTCAAGAATGAGCAGATTATTTAGTAACAGGTACTGTATCATGATTGGGTAAAAAAATGAACCTCTCTCAAAGACTCAGTTTATAGGCTGTGGATCAACTTTGTGCCAAACCCTTTGAGACCATTGTCAGTCAGTTATAATGTTGGTAGAAGGTGAATGAATTTAAGTCATTCACCTTCTACACTTCATAATATTCCAGTTCAGGGACTCCAGGGAAATCTCAGTACATAAAGACCAAGGCTGGAAACCTCTGTGGAACATGGGTATTCTTGGATGAAACCACCAAACTGTGAGCAATATAGCCCATTGGGTTCATGAGTAATCTGTAAAATGTCTGCCTGTACATGGTCGTTTCTAAATCACTGGAGTAATTGGACAACACTCACCCAAATTCTGAAGGTGTCTCCTGAATCCTGATTCTTTTGTCTCTCCAGTAGACCAGGTCCGCATGAAGTGTGCCTCTGCAGAAAAACTGAGGAGATCAGGCTTTGGCATCAGAGAGGAGGAACAGAAAGCTGCTTGCAACTGGGACATTGTTCAAACTTCCCAAACATCTGTAGAAAAGCCCCACAAACAACCACACACTGAGAGTACTAGTAGTCACAGTACAGTAATAGTATGCCTTTCATTATGAGTTAAAAGCAAGTATACTTTGAGTTTATTTTTTAAGTACTAGGCAAAGTCATATTTAAGTATAATTGATGTATACTTGTCAGTATACAGAAAAATCTGACAAACTGTTAATGTTACAAATGAATAAAAGTGTAGGTCATTTCTAGGTCCCTCTCAATCACTTCTTAGAGCAAGTTACCATGTTCTAAAGTTTCTTCTACTGAAGCACTGTAGTTGGAGATGTTATTTATATGCTACAGCAATGATGAGAAGAATTCATAACATATAGAATTTTTAAACACTGTTATGTAACAGTTTGATCATCTGAAAACTGGGATAAAGTACACAATTTAAACTAATGTTGCACTTGTAATCCACTTTTTGTATTTAAAGTATACTTTGATAAACTAGAAAGGGTACTAGTAGTACATCACTAGTAAACTAACAGTACATAAAAGTATTTGTTATATACTTTAAGTATACTTTGATAAACTAAAACGTACTTTGTCAAACTACTTTAATTCATGAATTAGTTCAGATTTTCAGGTGCATGGAGCAACACAATGATGTAGGTGACAACAGTATTCCGAAGAGTCCACACTGTATTCATCACAAATGTATGATGGTTTCTTGTGCAATGCTGCCGGAGCTCTTGAAGGTCATCCACATCCAACAGTGGTTTCCAGACTTGGTGTTTATGTCCTAATTTCCCCTGGAAATCTAAATGTGCCTTTGTGTCTGTGAATCTTTTCAAATGATTATGTGCTTGCAGTCTTTGCAATCCTGCTTTGAGAAATATTCTGAGCCATGACCCAGGTTTTCTAGCAAAGACTGAGCCTTTGGTGGATTCTTTTATAGTTAACCTCTATCCCCTCATCTGTTACCAGTTAACCTGCTAATTTTAGGTTTACCCAGAACAATGTTACTTGGATATTTGATCATTATATCATGATCATCATCATCATATTAATCACTGTTAAATTTTTAATTGTACTAGTTAATTTAATGAAAGTGCGTGATCACATTTTATTCAGAGTTGTATCCAATAATATATATACTGTATATATATATATGAAGCTAACTGTCCAGGCCTTATATAACTGAAATCCAGGTCTAGTCATTAATTGTTGAGCTTTACAAATAATTCATGTCTCCCACATATCAAACTATGTACATGTAAAGATAACTCATCACATGCTCATTTGTCCTACTGGTTTATTTAGCGTTTCACACACTGTATAAAGTCTTCTGTATGTACAATATATACATTATACAGTTAGAGACAGTGCAGTGTTTATAGTACAGTGTCAAAATACTCAGAACTATAGTGTACAGCTCACATTTCGTATGATGAGTACCCAGTGTGTAACATTCCTTCATTTTCCATCCACGTTGAGGTTCACACCTGTTTTTGGTTTCATTCCAGTGAAGAACTTGCACAAATGTCATTAAAGAAAATGCTGCTTTTTTATGTTTGTAGTGATGTCGCAGGCTCGCCTCACGTCCCCTTGTGACGTGAGGTATGATTATCAGCAGCACTTATGACATGTAGCAATGCTATTATGCAAATCATCAAAGTCAAAGTTAATATGAGCCATTTTCTGTTATGTGACATTTCTCCAAACTGACTCAGGCACTTTCACTGCAGAACATCAGCAGTGTGTCATTCTGATGGAATGACCTTCAACAAGAAATAAACAAAGGAAGGCACTTTGCATATGGCAGTGGGGTTTAAGGTTGACACTGAACTGAACATAAACATCTTCCCACTCTGCACATTGATGTCTCTCACTAACAGAAAATACTGACATGGTGTGAAGAGCAAGCAAAATGCTGCCAGAAGGCACAAGGTCCAAGAAAAGGAGAGGCTTGACGTTTGGTAAAACCAAACTGCTGTTGAACATGTAGGATGTTTTGGAAAATAAAATGTCTGTCTAAAAAAAAAAACTCCCATGTTTTCATACTGCACAACCTTCTTCCATCACCAGCCTGGAAACATTTTACTTATAAAATATAAGGCAGGTGGGCAAGTCGTTTCTACTTCCTACATTTCCTCTACCTGCCCAGAATGACCAGTCAGGAAAAAGCTCTGTGCTACAGGTTTTAATCAAAAACTCATCCCTGAAAATTCTGAGGGTCTGGCCCAACAGGAGCTCGATCCAATATCTGAGAAACCACTAGCTCTGAGAACCCAGCATGCAGTATTGGTCAGTCAGTGAACACAGCAGTCACTATGCTCTATGTTGCTTCACTGAATGGTCACTGAACCTGAGACTGTGCTGTGTAAAGCTGGACACAGTGTGTGGACTGAGTGTGATTTCTGTTGGATTGTGGTTGTTTGTTGTCCACGGTAAATTTTGTTTTGTTCAAATAATAATAATAAATAGTGGAACTGTCAAAACCAGCCAGGGAATCAGTGTTACAGTGTAGTTGCTCAGTAGCACTTTATGATGAAGGTACACAATTGATCATGAATTTATTCATGGAATAATTCATAAGCTTTAAGAAATTTATAAGTATTTGTATCTTTAAGGAAGGACACGGACATAACAAATAATTACTGCAACAACTTAAAAACTTACTGTATGAGTTATTAATGGTGGTCATGTCCATTCACTTGTCACAATTCATGTACATCTACCATAAAGTGTTACCAATTGATCTGAACGTTGTGAACATAAAGGCTGAATAAAACATGTAGTGTTACAAAGATTATGTTGAATAAACAGTGTGTGTCCAGCTTTATGTAACAGCTCTGCTAATTTACGGTCTGACTCGAGGAACTACAGGCAGTTTTACTTCATGTATGTACAGAGAAAAATAACATAGCATGAAGCGAATATTCTTAATAAATACTTAATGCTCTACTTGTCCAGACTCTGGCACCTGCAGGGTTAAAACGCTCAACAGTCGTGGTCAGATCAGAGTCGGATCTCACTGGCCAATGCTGGAATATTTTCACATCAACACAACATGATGCACCCAGTGCTTCAGAGGAAATCAGAATATATGAGGTGGTTACCATATAAACGTGCATGTCAGAGGGTTAATATTTATAATGGTGGGTTTCGGCATTTAGTTTTTAATCTGCTGGGAGAGAAACTCTCTTGATGATTTTCACACTGAAACACGTTGAGGCGGTCTCAGCACTGATCAGAACTATAACAGCCCCGTCCAGAGGTTGTAGCAGGCTGTGTTGATGACCGACTCAAGGTGATGATACATGGACACCAGCTGGGGAGGAGGACTGCTGCTGGGCTGTGGCTGTGATGGCAGCGGCTCCCGGAACACAACCTTTAGACTCTGTGGGATGAAGAAAACAGAAAAACATTTGCACAGTTCTGGTAGAATCACAATAGAAATCCTATCAGTCCAATAACTCACTGTTTTTCCAGCTTGGGCATCCAGAAAGACCAAAACAAAGCAGTCAGTAAACTTCTGGTTCAGAACAGCCTGAAACATGAAGACAGACATGGATATACATTATATTTACATCCTACATGTGCACAGATGCAGCTTGATTTTTCAGTAATTAGTTTTCTTTGAGTCATGGCTTTAATATTTCTCAAGACAGAAATCGGGAAGTCTCATGAAAAGCTGAGATACTGTTTACTGTGAGTTTCTGTTATGATTATTGATTCTACAGTAAATATGTAGACTAGGGATAAACAATGCCAATCAGCCGATACATCGACAAACATACAGAGATCCACTGTTGTCTGATTATACCTCCACAGTAAGCCAAAGCACTGGCTGACATGGTCCCTTATCACTTTTAACACACAAACACAAACACAGAGTTAATTATTTGACACCAGTCCAAGTCATGATGGGAAGTAGACACATTTTCCCCACATTTTAGGGTTGTTAATTTATTTCAAAATAGAAAAAAAATGTTCCTAGTAGCACCATGGCATGCTAAGTGTGGATTTTAATACCACATCTGTTCTTCTCTTACTGATGATGATGTTTCATAAACTCTAAGGGATCCCACAATCACCCCCCTCAAAATAAAAACAATCATCCCAGAACCCCTTTAAACACTGAGCTTTCTGTGTTAAAATGCCCTTTTCTCAGTAAACAGACTGTGTCTGTGGTTTATTTAGAAGCCAGAGAAATAGAAGCCAGAAAAAACAGTCTTTGATCAACTCTCTGATTTTCTTTCTCAGAGCAACCTCCTTGATGCCAAGCAGTCTGGCTTCAAGAGTGGTCACTCTACAGAAACAGCACTACTCACAGTTGTGGAATCCCTGCGGGCTGCAAAAGCAAGGGGACAGTCCTCTGTCTTAATCCTACTTGATCTCTCTGCAGCCTTTGACACGGTGAACCACCACATTCTTCTATCTACACTCTCTGACTTGAACATATCTGGTACAGCTCTGACCTGGCCTCGTTTTTACATATCTGGTCGAACCTTCAAGGTATTCTGGCAGGGGCATGTTTTCAACTCTCACAGCCTCTCTACCGGTGTGCCACAGGGCTCAGTTCTTGGTCCTCTCCTTTTTTCAATCTATACTACATCTCTGGGTTCTATCATCTGCTCACATTGCTTTTCCTATCATTGCTACGCTGATGACACACAGCTCTTCCTGTCCTTTCCACTGGATGATTCCGGATGATTTATCATCTCATCACGCATCACTGTCTGTCTGACATCTCCGCTTGGATGAGGGAAAGACATCTTCAACTCAACCTTTCCAAGACAGAACTTCTAGTCTTCCCTGCTAGACCGTCAATACACCACAACATCAGCATCAACATTTAGTCTTCAGTGATTGTCCCCACTATGTCTGCCAGAAACTTTAGTCATTTGCGCCTGCCAAATGACTAAATGTAAATGTAAATGTTACTCATAAGCTTTGATATCTGTTAAACACATACACACTCTAACTAAAGAGCATCTTCTCACCAGGTACTGGATGCCGTTGCTGTCAAAGTGTCTGCAGCTCTGCGGGAAACGGCTCAGCAGGACTTTGATCAGACTCTGATACCAAGCTGGACTCATGGTCAGAAAACAGTCCTGCAACAACAACATGTCAGTCACACATCATGAGACACGTGTACTTTTCAAGGAGTATAAGCGATAGTCATGGTCACTAGCTATTGTTGTATTTTACTGCTATAGCTAACCTGGACAGATACTGGGGGGCCCAGTGGGAGCGGTGCTTCTTCCAACTGGGATTAAGAGCGGGAGCTTTCCCACTCATGTATTTTTAACATTAACAACAGGAACCACCTAATGTTAGCTTTGTTAGTATTGATACACTGTATTGCTGTCAGGGAGTGTTGCCACTCGGTTAAGGTGACTGTTTGA
The DNA here is from genome assembly GCA_900302695.1 of Helostoma temminkii. Lineage (NCBI taxonomy): Eukaryota > Metazoa > Chordata > Actinopteri > Anabantiformes > Helostomatidae > Helostoma > Helostoma temminkii. The sequence goes on from OMLM01012414.1 coordinate 7,793, forward strand.
CAAACTACTGTTTGGTGACAGACTGGTGAGAGTGGATACCTCAGAAAACTATGCCCACAAGATCAAAGCGTCTGGTTACCAAGTCTGCACCTGTGTCGTTTTTTGGCTAAAAATAGTTTGTTGGAACTTCGGCTTATAGCGAGAATGGGTTTTTTCAAAGACTGTAAGCATAGTGTTTACCCCTTTTATAGAGGGAGAGTCCCTGCCTTTCTGCATCAGCACCAAAGTGTTTTGAAAGAGACTTGATGTTTGGTTTTCTTATGCTAATGCTAGGTATCTTTATTTTGCCTTAGTAGATATCTTATTGTTTGTATTGGAGGAATATGTCTATAATGCCAAATGTATAACAAAATAATCACTTAGTGATTTAAAGTAATAATTAAAGAGACCAAGTTAATGTAAGGAAATGACGATGAGACCAAGCAAGAGACGTACAAGGGTAAATATCTGATACAGCTCATTAATGGGAGCTAAAAGAGATGTTAGGATACAAGGCAGTTGCCAAGCTGGTTTTCTTGCTGTTGGCTAGCTATGTTTTGTGTTGTTGACTGAGGTAGCAAGCTGTCTAAATAACACACCAGGACATTGGAATAGGTACAGTTATAAGTGCTACTGTGTTGGCTGCTGTGTAGCTATGTTGTCCTGTTACCCAAAGATTGATGTTAAAGTTACACAGTGCAGTAACAGACATTCTGGGTACACAGTGGCATACAGTAGGCAAGGATATAATTTGCCTTGTTACAAGTTAGTGTGCCAATAAAATTATTCTGAAACTGTTTAACGTAAATATAGTTAACTGTTAAGGTAAATGTAGTGCATACCAAGGCTTTAAGATATGGAATATGAAAAAATAGTAAGATTACATTTAAAATATTTTCTTACTCTTTAATAGGCCTTGAAATGTGCTGACTTAAAGATCGTGAATAAAAGCAAAAACAAAGGTTTAAACAGGAATCTTACCAGTTGTGGGTCTATCTCCCCCACTGAGCGGCTCTGCACAGCCTCCAACAGCTCCTCCAACTCACTGAATGATAGTTTGGTCAGCTTCAGTTTGTCCAGGGCCAAGTTCTCTCCATGGAACAGCCTCCTCCACAGGTTATCCCTGCGGCAGTGACCCATTGCCTGTTCCACGCTGGTCTGGATCTGTCTGCGGGCTGAAGCTACCTCATTATTGAGCAGAGGGAAAAGAGGGGAGGGGTAGAACAGCCCCTGAGCACCTGGTCCACCCCCCAAGAGAGGGTAAAACTCATTACCATCACTGGGGACAGAGGCGACTGCAGCTTCCTCCCAGAGATCCTGCTCTGTGCTGCGTGTCCCACAAGCCTCTGTGCGATCTGGAGGGAGCCGACCACCTACCTCTCCTGGATCACGGTGGATCTGAGGAAGCTTCTTGAAACGACGCATATCAGCAGTGAGGCGGGGAAAGAGCTCTCTCTGACTGGTCATGATCACATAAAACCGCAACCTGCATGTAGATGTATACATTTATTTCTATTGCAGGAAAGAGATTGTGCCATTAAATGAAATGGTCATGACTGATTATTGTTACAGTCAAACAACCATTTATAGCACTACAATGCTACTATGATGCATATACATTGTAAAACAGCTTCTTCCCAGATTTCCCACAACATATGTTGAGAGCTATGGTGGTGTGTTGAGCTCTGCTCTCACCAATGAATGTTATTTCTTATTTTTGTTATTATTTGACACTTTATGTCTTCCTTAATATGTTCTTTCATATCTTCTTACCTCAGCAAATGCCTCTCCCCATCTGACTGCTCTTCAAATGGAGCTGCATTATGGCACACCACCAGAGACACGTCAAAGTCGTCATGGTGGTGCAGGCCTTCCAGATCCTTGTAAGAGCCTGAGCTAAAGCAGGAAAGAAACAGAATGTGAAGCCGCACAGACAGGAAAAGTATATTTATTCTGTGATTCAGTATTGTAAGTATTTCTACCTGTTCCACAGAGCCACTAGTGCATACTCGTGCAGATCTGGAGTCCCTTTCTTGCCATCACTGGTGACTGCAGTCTTGGACATGCGGAGTGGCTTCATGCCATAGGTGTTAGCGTGGTCAGTGATGTAGTTGTAGAGCTGGTGAGCTGTTATCATCCCCGTGGAGATGGAAAAAGTCCCTGAAGTAACACAAGGATCAGAAGGTCAGAAATAAAATCACAATTTACAATAATAATAATACAACTTAAATCCTCTTCAGTGACTCCAAAAGATCTACTGGTAAGACAATAAGATCTCTACACATGCACAAGATAAAATGGTGTCAAGTACAATATAAATCATTCAGTTTCTGTGGTCACAACACTGAAATGTGGACTAATGAATTGTGATGGTAATTTGTATAGTTTATGCACTGTTTACTGTAAACCTAAAACTTTTAAAGATCACCCAGACATGTACAAAAACAATGTAATAGTAACATCTTTGACAAACCATACAGTGAAAGTTACTGCCCCCTCTTTTTAACCTCTGTTTTAATAAATATTATTAGAATAATGGCATTACAAAAGTACAACCTTAACTTGTTTTTTCACCATGACATAATTTAAATAACAAAAAAAAAGCCAAAAAGCCCATTGGCCGATTCTTCTTAACAACATCGCTACAGTACATTTAGAGTTTTAAGTTTTGCTTATGCACAGCTCTCTAAAGGTCCTACCTCAGCATTTGTATTGGGTTGAGGTCTGGACTTTGGCTAGATCTCAAAACCTTGATTCTCTTATTTTTCAGCCATGCTGATGTAGATTTGAGATGTGCTTTGAATCATTATTCTGTTACATGACCCAATTTCAACCAAGTTTTAGCTGTCAGACAGAGGGCCTCACATTTACCTCTAGAATATTCTGGTATAGAGAGGTCATGTTCAACTCAATGACTGCAAGGTGCTCAGGTCATGTGGCTACAAAACAAGCCCAAATCATCACTTCTCTACTGCTGTGCTTGACAGTGGATATGAGGCATTTCTGCTGTGCTGTGTTTGATTTTTGCAAAATATGGCTGTGGGCAATAAGACCAAATGGCTTTCTTTTGGTCTTGTCTTACCATAGAATATGGTAAGACCAACCTTCCAAACAAAACGTACCTACTCTTTTAATTGTGCTGTCATGGACTTCAACATTTAACATGCTCAGTGAGGCCTGTAGGTCTGAGAGTTAGCTCTTAAGTGTTTTTGTATTTCTTTGAGCATTGCATGGTTGGATCATGTGGTGAATGTGCATGAGCCTTCACTCCTGGAAAGATGATCAATTAATCAAGGGATGATGACTGGCATCATCTGGCTGGGCTGCAACTTACTTTCTTATATTCTATGGAAGCAGTAAGGGGGCAATTTTATTTTGTTCATGTGTGCTTTCTATTTAGTGAAGATATGTTTTTGTTTGTCTGAGGTATTTTGCTAATATTAAGACCCATTACGATCAGATGAATTTTATTGTTTTTACAGGTTGAAAAACTACTTAACAATAAAGTCACCTTGGAAGACGTGGTTGCGTCCAAACTTAGGAATGTCTGGGTAATGGGAGATGAAGTCATCCAGGAAGTCGGTGAGCTGATAACCCTGGCGCAGTGTCATGTGGCAGCCAACCAAATACTGATGAACCACTCGCAGGTGAAAATCATAGCTGAAGGAGTGAACGTGCATCAGGTCTCGCACTTTATCACACTCCTCAGTGAAGAGCATGGAGAGCTAAACCAGAGGAATGAACATTCGACAGACAGAGAAAAGAGTCAGAGTAAATGAGCATTTTCACAGATGCAGGTCTGGCCATTTTTATTACAAGGATGACTCTGAATAGACATGAATAGAACCTGGCAGGCAAAGCTTTCTCACAATGGTTATCTGTGTAATGATCCATTTGTGATCATGCTTTGCATCTGAAGGGGAACACCCTGCCGTTCCAGCTGCTGTGACTGCTCAGTGACCGCCTTTGCTCTTGTTTTTTTAAGTGACTTTGATATCAGACAGATCATTAAATAAAGCATCAAAAGGAGGTTAACAAAAGCAAATGCTAATGGCTGCAGTGAGAGGCTAGGATGTTCAGTTAATTACAGCACAATAAGAGTTAAGAGGGAGAGCTAAATGCTACTGCTGCGCTCACTTTCGTCTGGACCAAATGTACAAACCTGCTTTATGAAAGAAGAAGTACATCTCTTCTTAGCTACACAAAACTTTCATATCTGTGTCATTATGTGGAACCTTTGCACACATTTTCCTGCCTCAACATTTGTCTAGAAACTAGTAAAAGGGCAGGAGACTTTCATCATTACTGCCGCCGCAGAGATAAGAAAGAATATTCTGTTAGCGCAGTGGTATGAGAAGATGAAGATTAACTTTTCCCTCTCTGGTGGTGTTCCTGCAGTCTGGCAGACAAATTAAGTGTGACCTCTTAGCCTGCTATCTGTGGAGCCAGGAGGCCACTGGGACTACAGAGATGTCTTTAGCTCAGAGGTAGTACATTTCCTGTGTGTCCCTTGACTAC
>OMLM01012419.1:0-20599 GCA_900302695.1 Helostoma temminkii
GCTGACACACACTGACACACACCAACACACTGACACACACCGACACACTGACACACACTGACACACACTGACACACACCAACACACTGACACACACCAACACACTGACACACACTGTCACACACCAACACACTGACACACACTGACACACACTGACACACACCAACACACTGACACACACTGACACACACTGAGACACTGACACACACTGAGACACTGACACACACTGACACACACTGACACACACACACACACCCACACACACTGTCAGACAAACACCGACACACACCGACACACTGACTCACATTGACACACACCGACAGGTTTTGCTCTGAAAGTTACATTTTAACACGAAAACCAGTTAAAGGTCAGAAACTCTCTGAGTGGAAATGATGACATGTTTTAATAATGAGAGGGCTGAGTGGACACACACACACACTCTCTCTCACACACACACACACACACACACACACACACAGTGTAATAGAATATTCTATGCTGCTCCATCAGTGGTCTCTGCTGTATGACCTCACCCTCGCTCTGTATCACTGTACCGTGATGTCACCTCTCCAGTCAGATCTGATCTGATCTGAGTTTTATTTTTATAACTAATAAAACACTGAGATTAACAAAAGCAGAAATGAACAAATGTGGAGCTCTAAGGTTGAAATACATAAATAGATGTAAATATTATGTATTTTTAAATCTTAATCATGTCTCTTAAGAGAAGTCGTGCGACTGCGTAGTGACTGTCTTCCTCATTCACAGTAATAATACTTACACTATACTTATACTACTATCATTTGAGTATTCTAGCACTGTTTAGGAGCAACAAGCAGTAAATTGTATATTGTTTCTAGTTTTGGGCAGTGAATCATCTTTTTTATTGCTTTCTGGACTTTAAAGCGTCTTCAATGTGGTTTTCTGTGTCTTTGTAGTGTTTTTTTCTTATAATAATAATAATAAATATCATATATTAAAAAGGGATTAAGGTCGTTTATTGTGAAAATGTTTCTTTATCTTAAGTCACTGAAGATTTTACTGTAGATCTGTATGCTGAGGAGGGCGGCACGGTGGTGCAGTGGTTAGCACTGTCGCCTCACAGCAATGTTTGTCTACATGTGGCCCTGCGATGGACTGGCGACCTGTCCAGGGTGTACCCGGCCTCTCGCCCATATGCCAGCTGGGATAGGCTCCAGCACACCTGAGACCCCTACAAGGACTAAGGTTCAGAAAATGGATGATGAGGAGCATCTCTACACCATGTAAAGCTAATTGTTCTGTAAAAAGTTGTTTGTGTAAATATCATATTATTTTCAGCCTTTTCTTCTTCTTCGGTTCAGGTTTCGCTGAGTTCAAAGGCAACTGTGACAATATTGGAGAAATATTCAGTTACCTGAAATGAGAAAACCTACATTTTGTACAACTGATAGAAAATTGGACAAATTGTCATCAACTGGTGATTTTTCATTAAAACCCAAACTGGAGATAATGGAATATGTTTTGTGGTTAAGCTCCATCGATAGGAATGAAGCTGGATGTTTGTTTAACGAGACACATTCAGTGTCTGTGTCAGCGTCAGTGAGCTGTGGTTTTATCAGCTCACACAGCAACGACGCAGTGGTGGTGTGAAGACAGTGTGTGTCTGCTTTAACTGTGGGACCACTGCCCATATAGTCTCATTAACTTGGTGGCACCAGGCCCAGTGGACTGCAGACAGAGAACTGAACCTTGTGCTGATGAGGGCGTGTCCAAACACCGGCACACAGAACTGTTCTGCTCATTGTTCTGTTCTGTGCTTCAGACCATCCTCCTCCTCTCTGAACTCTGGTTTGGTCTCACTGTTTTTCTTGTCAACAAATCAAAAGGAGAAGTTTCAGATGTGCAGTGAAAGCTTTGACAGGACAGAACAGCTCTGCTCTGTTCGTTGTGGTTCTAGCATGGTGTTCTGGTTTACACTTTCTTCAGTGTCAAGAATAATAACTGGAAAACCACTTTGTTTAAATGTTTTCAAATAACGTGGATATCACAGATGTCACAATACCAGAAATTTGTCTCCACGGAAATTCTACGACACTTGACACCAATTTTGATACCAGGGCAAAAAAAAATACTCATGAAATGTAATGGAAAATGTGTTTCACTTATCAGGTGTAGCTCAAAGCGGCCTTCAGCAGAACCAGGCTCAGAATGGATGGCCATCTGCCTCAACGGGTTGGAGTGAGTGAAAAGTGGAGAGAGAGAAAACAACAACAAGCAGCAGGTAAAACACTGGGCAGGTCGGTAGAGCCAGTAACTACACACATATGAACATCCTACAATATGTGGTCAGCATAAAGTGAGCAGCTGAAAGTTTGAGGTCTTTTCTTCTAAAACTTGGTAACTTAGTAACTGGTCTCTGATCAGCTGACTTTGGGAGTGTTTGTTTCCTACTAAGTGGATGGATGGATGGTCTTCTTCATTATGATGCAATGTAAAAGGTGTTTTCTTACAGGTTCATGTGAACACAATATCATGGGAGCGTTGAAGGAATGTCTTTAACTTTGGCTCACGTATGCACTCAGGGATGATTAGAGTTTAGTGGTCAAAGGTCAAAGGTCACCGTGACCTCATCTGTGTGCCGTTCTCATCAGTGGTATATCTCAGAAACACTTTTATTGCATCTGACACAAACATCCACTTGTATAAACTCACTAGAACATGAGTCTGGACATACGACCGCAGTTTTTCTTTTGTTTTGACAATTACTCGTCTGAAGGTTTTGTATTTTGACATCACTGATCAACGTCCTGGGACTTCTGAGCCTTGTTGGCAGGTTCACTTTAAGGACAAGCCCACTGGTTTTTTAAATCATCCCACACGGAGACAAAAAACAACAATGTTCCTGTCTAGAACTTGGACTGCAGCGGGTCTGTGTGTGCCACAGAGCTCTGCTGTTGTTGTTGTCAGAAAGCCAAACCGCTGCGGCAACGACAACGTTTCTTTATTACGAAACTCGTGGCTTCTGGATTTAAACGAGCTTCTGCATAAAAAATCACATGAGCGATGCTCTGATTAGAAACTGCTTCACTGGCTTCTCACGCTACATATACACCATCCGGCACAAGAAGAGACTGTTGGATGTGACGGATTCTCAGCAACAGGCAGAATCCACAGCTGAGCTCTGTCACACAGAGGGAGAAGCTAAACCAGCTGATGGATTCAAAACCATTACAGTGAATATAGAAAACCGTTTTCCTCCTGCTCATTACATTCAATGCTTTTGAAACTTTCCTGATTTTGTAAAAATGTGCTTCAAAACTTAAACAGAGGTGCTGCCAAAGGCTCCCGAGACTGCTGCTTGATTTGGTCGAGGCAGATGGCCGCCCGTCCTGAGCCTGGTTCTGCTGGAGGTTTCGTTGTACACATGATGTACAATGACAATAAAGGCTATTCTACTTCCATTAAAGAGAGTTTCTTCTCTCCACTGTCTCCTGCTGCTCAGTGAGATGTGTTGGGTTTTCTCTCTGTTACACAGTGTTACTATAAATATACAGTATTTCATAGTATAATGAAACTGTGAGTCCACACGTGTCCCGCTGACTCAGCCTTTCTGTCCCATGTGTCAATAGAAAGCAGCTGAAGCTGATCAATTAAACACTAGTCTGTTCTACTTCATTGATCAAATAGAAGCTCTAATGGACAATGACCTTAACGAGCCATTAGCTAATTGGCTGGAGCTTCAGTGATATTCAGTGAGCCTGTGTTCGACTGTGAGTTTCCTCTGCTGCTTTATTCAGGTGACATTAATATTCAGCCAATCGACCGCGAGCAGGAGGGCGTGGTGGCGTGAGGGCAGAGGTGGCCACAAACATGTGAGTGACAGTTAATCAACACAAACGTAGGTAGAACTTTATTTCCCATAGCTGACATGTAGTTTTACTGTCTGATGGATTTCCCAGAAACCAGTTCAGATACAGTTAAGAAAACAGCTCAGCAGATATTAACGTGATTTCTAAAGTCTGTGTCCAGTGAATTAGTGAGAATCACTGTCATAACTGATTCAGTTTGACTTCTGCTTCCATCCAGAATAAACCTCCACCAGGCTCCTTGTTTCTGCTGAGAATCTGTTCATCACGTTCGTCTGTACATCAGCTGGTCGCACTAAATACACACATTTAAAGAACTTGTACTTTACTAGAGTATTTCATCTTGATGCCACTTTATATTTGAAGTAGTAAAACATATTTTTTAAATAAAGGTTTTATTAAATCATATGGAAGACCTTCTAAAACACAATGTTTCATTATATAATGAAAATAAAACACAGCTGAGCTTAAATGATTAACGGATTCATCTGTGAAGAAAAGAAAGGACATTTCTGCTTGATTACTTTTTAAGTTTAAGTTCATTTCTATTATATATGTACATACTTTTACTTAGTATTTACTTTACTCAGTATGATTTAAAATGCAGGATCTGAGTGAAAAATTATTAAAACTATAATAATATTCCTATTTAAGTGTTTAGATGTTGGATTTTTATAAATATATTCTATATAACAGATATTTGACATATATTTGTGAAATAAAACTGTCCAGGGATTAGTCTGTACCTAAACCTCCATCACAGGGTTTGAAAGTGTCCATGTGGACTTGGTTTACTCTCAGCAGACATTACTCTGATTCATTGCTTCGTGGATATTGTTGCCAGTTTCCATTACAGACACCAACTGAGAATAGGCCATCCCGGGGGGATGTGTCTATCACCTGCGATCCAAGGCCTTCACAGGAATAGCTAATTCTGGGAAGTGTCTAATCTCAGGATGGCTAGTGTTCTGTATTTTCCACTTTAGGGATTCTGTGTGTTTTATGACCTAAATATCTTCATTAATGAACAACAAGCCTCAATATGGTCTAATCTCTGGAGAGTGCGTTTTATTACCTTATGTGAAGCTCAGAGATTAGTCTAGTCCACTGGGACATGTCAGCTCCTAAATAATAGTCTAAAATGTGAATTACAATTTATGTAAAAGTCATTAAATGATGATAATAATAATTAATATTGACATGTTCACAGGCCTCCCACAGTTTTGTATTCTGTCTAATCTCTGCAGAGCGGTGCTTCATTTTCTCCTGAGGGATTGTGGATATTTTCAGCCCTCTCTAACAAACAGTGACGGCCTCATTAACTGGAGCTCAGAGGGAGAGGCGGGTTGGTACAGTCTAATCCCTGGATGACTGGTCTGCCATTGCTCCTGTTCGGACATCAGGACCTCACTGTGTCAAACTGAACTGATTAATTTTAATAAATGTTGTGTAATGTGGGAACGCACGCAGCACATTTAGTTCATATATGTTTGGCCAGTTTTCATCACGGCTACCTATGCAGGTGTATCAGAAGTGGATTCTGTTACTCTGAGTTCGGATTATTTATTCTCACTTTAACAAACATAAATCAGCCATGAACACAAGCATAAACAGCATAAGCGCAGCATCTAACTCGAGGAACAATGTGAGGTCTCAGATTGAATCATCGCCCTGTTCCTCTGCTTCCATGTTCCAACCCAAGAAAACTAAACCCCACCTCCTTCATCATGGAGCCAAAATAACATGAACAACAAATCTCTTCATGTTGAAGGAAATGTTTGAATGCTTTCAGTAACTAAATTAATATTACCGCAAACACGAAATGCCTCTAACATACTGTGTTTCAACTGCTGAAGGCAAAACACCTGAAAAAGCAGCAGGAAGTGAAGACCGCTGCAGTAAAAGCTGACAGAGCGTCACCAGGTAAGAAGCCCAGCATCTGGTGAGCTCTGTGCTTCCAGAAATCAGACACTGACAGACAGGATTTAAAACCAAGCAATAAAACAGACGGTGTCAGTGTCCTCAGGTGCCTCCATGCGCTGGTGCCTCTACAACAATGTTCATCACTGTGCACTGTCAAATAAATTAATAAACTAAAATGTAGAAAGTGGCTTTGGTATCAACCAGTCTGGCTTCAGGAGTCACTCTACAGAAACAACCCTCCTAGTCCACCTGTCTGCAACACTGTGTCTCTGCGCTCTCTCACCTGCCTCAGGTCCTTCACATCTGAGGAACCCTGAAGGTATCCTGGCAGGGGCATGGTGTGCAGCAGGGCTCTGTTCTAGAACCACTTTCCTTCTGCATCTACACCACGTCCCTGTGTTCTATCACCACTTTTCCCACAATCGCTACGCCGATGATGTTCGTGTCTTTTCCACCACATGACTCATGGCTCATCACACATTTCTTCCTCTGTAGGCATCTTCTGCTCAATCTCTCCAAGAGATGGTTATGGTGTCTCCAGTCAGACCTTAAGTGTCCACTACAGGTGCTCACCACCACCACCTCCATTTGGCCAGGTGCTGGTGAGCAGGGTCAGGTGGCAACACTATCAGGAAAGTGGAGCAGCCGAGGCAGAAGGACAAGAAGAAAGAACAGAACAGAGAAGAGAAGCTACAGCAACATGAAACATGTCCCACTGCACTGAAACATGTTACTGTTAAGATTTTAGTATATGGTTTGATCTGCCTTTTATACAATAAGTGACCTGTGCATGTAAGGGTTAACTAGACACTAAATGTTAAAGCAGAGAGGTTTTATCAAACCGAGGGAGAGCGATAACAGTTTTCCTGAGAGAGAAGAGAGAAGCTGCTGTTTTATCTGGCTCTCTAACACAAACCTTTTTATCTCTCTGTGTTGCTGTTTTTCTTCTCTCCCCATAAAATATGCTGTTAATGGACATGACAACCATCATTTATTAATAACACACAGAGACTGGGCCCGGTCCTGGGTGAACCACATTTGAGCCAGTGCACACACCCCAGCTTTTACTCCTCAGTCTCAATTAGTCGACGTACACATGAGGCACAGTCCTGATACTCCCTAAAACTGTACATGGTTTTTACATCACTCACCTGAGTCGTGTTCTGTGTTTGAAAAACATTATTGTTCACCTGCTCTTGGCAAAGTGAGTGAGATGACATCACTTCCTGTAGCCATCTTTGTTTTTGTGGAGAAGAATTGTCCCCACTGAGAAACACATGAAAAGTTTTGGTTTTCATGAATGCAGACCTTCCTGGACTCTTTCCAAACTCTGTTTAATCTTCTAAATTTCAAACAGGACGTAGAAGAAGCTGCAGAACAACCTGCAGAGCTTCCGCTCATAAAGTTCATCATCAGGTTGGAAAGAAGAATCAAGCCACGAGCAACGTTTGCTGCTGAAACACTTAAAATGTGTTTCTAAATGTTTGATGCATAGTTAGAAAATATTCTCACTGTGACTGTGGTTATGAGAAACAATCTCACCTCCTGACTAATGCACCAACACCAAACTGAAAAGATATTTCAGTTCAGCATTTTGAATTGTATTGCTGTTGCTGTTATAAAGCTGACACACACAGGACGGAAGCTCTGCAGCTGCTTCTGATTCGACCAGAAGATCTGTGACCTCACTGATTTACAGTGAGTCAGTTTGATCATTAGCTTTAATTTGATCTGGATGAAAACAGGAGCTTCATCCTGCTCTGGACACTGATGAACTGACCAACAACAGGATCAAAACATGAGCTGTGACATAGAACAAACCAAATCAGATTTCTTCATCGTCGGAGCAGCTGTGGATCAGGAGGTTAAGCAGTTGTCTACCAATCATAGGATTGGTGGTTCGATTCCCGGTTCCTCCAGTCATATGTTGAAATGTCCTTGGGCAAGACACCGAACCCCAAAATGTGCAAAGACGAGGAGTGATGGCCTCCTGTTCTGGCAAGTCCAAATCCACAAGTCCACGTAAAATCCACTGAGGTAAAATCACAGAACAGGTTAATCAAGGCAGAGGAGAATGGGATTCAGGGAATCTGGCCACAGTCTGCGTCTGTGGAGGAATGTGAACTGCCATGTTATCCATGCTATGCTATAGATGTTTTCTGTACAGACACAAAGAAAAAGATATTTCAGTTCAGCAGTTTGAATTGTATTGTTGTTTGAATGAAGATATGATGAAATATCATAGATGTGATGATATGCTAAGTCTCTCCTCTGGCCAATCAGCATCCACCACAGCCTCGGACGCTGGCTGTCAATCAACAGGCTAGTGCTGACCGTTGAATATTTGGATGAACACAGAAGGATTTTTTGTTACTTATGTTCTCTCAGGATCTGAAGAAAGTGGACGAGTCCTCACAGTGGTGGACATAGAAAATATATGCTTTTTTATTAAAGTAAGGACTGTATCTCTGCTGGAAGTGTCACCATATTAACGTGCTTTGTCTTTTGTTTTTTACTGTCAATCTGAAAACAATTCTACATGCAGCATATATGTGAGGCACATTTCATCAAGCAGGAGCGGAGAAGGGAACTCTAGCTAAAACCAGTTGTTCCTGAAACAGGCTCTGGGCGCACACTTTCAGCCATTTTCAGAAACAAAGATCTGCATGTTTTCTTTAGCATGAAAATGTACAGACACATTCTGGGGATGTCAGTGACCAGTTTTTAACCCCCAGAGGGGTTAGAATATGGGCTCTGTCACATGTATGACAGATAGTTACCAGCAGCGGAAATGTGTTGTCCTGCAGGGACAGTAAATAATGTCCAGGTTTATGCACAGTAGTAGTACAGAGTATCTGAACATAATCTGGGGGCTTCCGAAACTACTATGTTCTGATGAATTAAACATGAAGATGTGGAGTCCCTGTCACAGTGGAAATGTCTTGTTCTGCCATGATAAATGAATCTTAATTATTAAAAGTGACAACCTGACATTAAGAAGTCCATTTAATCACATGATGTGTCAGAATAAAACTGCACAAGATGATATTTTGATCTAGATGTCTGAACTCCCACAAACATCAGCAGAAAAAAGAAAACACGCTGAGTGAAGAAATAATTACAGAGAACTGCAACAGATTTGTGAGAGAGTGTGTGTGTGTGTGTGTGTGTGTGTGTGTGTGTGTGTGGAGCCTCGAGTGGCAGCAGAAATGAGGAAACTAGTGACTCATCACTTTTTGCCGTTTATGATTAACGGTTAATTTGGGAAAGTGGCTGTGTGTGTGTGTGTCACCTGTAGATGCTGACGAGGCAGTCGGTTAGCGAACAGCAGCGTCTGACTCAGGGCTTCTCTCACACACACACACACACACACATACTGAGCTGTAATCAAATCAAAGCTTTGCTCTTTAATGAAGCTTGTCTCTTATCTGCAGCTCGTCACGCTAACAAGCCTCCAACAAGCCTAACTAGCGTTTAGACCCATCCGGCTCCAGTACAACACTGGATGGGTTGTGATGTCAAGTATAAAGAACTGTATCAGAACCGAGAGAACCCAGCCTTGGAACCAGGATCATTATGGGCGGTGAAGATATTTCCTAGTGGCCAAACTGTGTTACTACAACACCATATACACCTTTAGGGGACCATTACATTAGGAACATCTTTACAAAGTAAATACTGTTCTCTGAGGCTTCTGCCATCTGCTTTTGTCTAGTTAAAGGTGCAGTGTGTATATTTTTAGAGGGGTCAGTGGATATACCAAGTGGCAAGTAGCTCAGTTGGTAGAGCAGTCGTCTGCTAACCCCAGGGTTGCTGAGGTGTCACCAGAACCCCACATCTGTCCCTCACTTGAAAGTATCTTTGGATAAAAGCGTCTGCTAAATGACTACATGTAAATAATTCTGTTTTCGTTAGTTTGTCATCTCCTGAACTGCTGCAGTTTCTTTAGCTCAGACTGAGAACTTTATCTACGTAGAGAACAGTTCCCTTTCATGGAGGCCATCATGTTACCCAGCCCAATGAATCCAACTGAACTAGGAGAGAGGGAAAACTCTACAGGCTCCGGGGTGGGAGGCCATCTGCCTCACCTGGTTGGGGTGAGTGGAAAGAAAGAGAGGAAAGAACAACAGGAAACAAAACACTGGGCAGGTTGGATGAGCCAGAAACTAAACACTGGGTATGAATGACCAACGTGTTACTGACAATGAACTCAGGCTAAACATATCAGAGTTTGTCTCTGTTCTGTGTTTTCTACTTGTTTTAATTTAACTTCATGTCAGCAGCAGGCATTCAGACATGAATCCCTGAGCCAGTGCACACGGAGCACGACGTGCCGCTGACTGATGTTTATGTCTTGATGCGTATGTGAACACCATAGTTGGGCTTCATCACCTCACAGGGTTGCCCTCATATACACACCAAAAAAACTGCCAGCAGTCAGCAGTGCTCCTTGTGCCTGCACACGTGCACATATACGCTGGTGCATGAAGCACAACCACTAACTGCTGTGTGCAGCAGCATTTACAAACGCCTGCCGGCCACATAAAACCAGATTAGACTGGGTATAAAAGACACTATGGTGGTGAAAGGGGGATGAATTGTGACCTGTTTGGCTTTCCGTATAGACTTCACAGCTCGAGTTGTGGGGTTGCAGCGAGTTCACACATAATTCTGACATAATCCAATGTTCACTTTCATTTCAGCTCCCTGTAGGTAACAAGATGTCAGTAAGGAGGAAACAGTCTACCCACAGGTAGTTTTCAATAGCCAGGTACTCTACCTGTTCTATTATAATGTGGTAAATGGATTCTATTGAAATCAGGATCAGTGAAGTGATTTGACAGGACACAGCAGCTGAGTTTAGACTCTTACTGCTTTGATCACTTTATCTGTAGTTGTGTGGCAGCACTTATTATAATCTGGGTGATTTCTACTTGGAATATTTGACTGTTGACCAAATATGAGTCAGAACTCAGTTAGATCCAGTCTTAATAATGATCTTAATAATGGAGGCCACAGCAAACAGGTTTAAAGCTGCCACAAAGCTCGAGCTAATAACGTAGCATTAGCTTCATCAAGTCAGTTTGTCTTTTCTGTCTCACTGTGTCCTTCATGTCTGTCTCTCTGTTCTATTTTAATCAAGTCTATTTCCTGATAATGAAAAACTGTTGCTGCTACTGATAAGCGCTGCAAAAGCCTGGATCATTGTTCTCCATTAATTAGTCTGTACCCTTGCCAGCATTCGATGATGGTGCAGCAGGAGTCACTCTACAAATGAGCTTTTGATGTATGAAGTGTCAGCAAGGTCAAAATCTGATTTAAATCACAAAATATTCAAACAGCTTCTGTTTTTTAAATTAGAGCTCCAACAATGAATTAATCAGAACTAAATGTATGTGCAGATAATCAGTTCATCAGTTCAGTCTCTTCTCTTTGTAGCTTTTATTTTAAGAAATGTTTTGGATTAGATTTTTACTTTCAGATTCAGTTTATTCATTTTATAGGATCATATCTAAACCAGAGTTTTATTCAGTTTAGTTCATGTTAGCAGAGGATAAAAATTATAAGACAAAGAGTCTTTACTAGACTCTGAGCTTCACTGTGCTTTTTAAGTCCAGTCAAGACTTTAGAATCTGGATATTTGCTTGTTAGTTAGGTGTTCAGTTCTCACTTTTATTCTAACTAATAAATGTGGAAGTACAGAGGCTGTGTCCCTCACCACAGTAAATGTCGCTTTAGGGACATTTAGTGATTATGAATGTTTCCCAACTCCTGGCCTAAAGGTTGTAGGATATCACTACACTGAATTTTAGGACATCCTGTCTTCTTCACAAAATGATGGTAATTTAGCAGTTTAGCAATTATTATTGTTTAATGTTGAAATGACAGACTTATTTCAGTGGAGGTGGGTTGATCAGCTGTGGCGACACCTGAGGGAGTAGCTAAAAACCGCCTGCACGTAGTTTTAACTTTAAACGACTGTTTTGATCCTGTTATGAAAATGTGTGTTTGATGCGACTTTAACATTTGTATCACATGTTTCTGAGACCTGTCAGTCATCAACCTGATCAACACAAGCTGAGACGTGTCCTCATGTCCTCTGTCTTCTGGGGGATTATCTGTGCAGTGGGCGGGCCTCGACAGGTAAATCCAAAATGGCTGCCTTTACATAGTGACTCGCACATTTTTGATAGGTAAGTCTTTGTGAAGTTAATAAAAGGTAACATTCATATTTTTACCATGAATGTTTTATTAATTAAAGGCATTATTCATATTTAATTAATACTATTTAAATTGGAGTAAAATTGTAATGAAAATCCTGGTAATTTAGGTAAAGAGATATATTGAATTACTGATATTAGATATATTTACTGATATTTATCCAACTTTAAAGGCAAAATCTGTTTAATCTACCATGAAATAAAAAGGCTGTAAAACAGTTTAAAAATAAGTTTAAATGGTAAAATTTTTTGTAATGAACAATATTTGTTTTTGTTCCAAAAATGCAAACGTTGTGGTGATTAAAACTTACGCCTGATGTATCAAATATGATACATCAAAAAGCTTGTGGACCTAATTTTATTTTTTATTTTTAGACATAGTCTCAAAAAATGAGATTTTCTCTTGGCAATTATTTGATCTGACTTTCTTCTTCTGTGGCTGTGGATCTGATGTGGGATTCCTTTACTTGGTGTTTAAATGTGTGCTTACTGAATAAAAACACAATAAAAGCTTGAGTCCAACTTTTCCATTACACTTTAGTGAAATCACACAAATATACAAACTCAGCAGAAGGCAATGGCAATGGTATAAAAACTGACACAGGCTATTACATGAAGATTCATCATCATCATCATCATCATTACATTTAACTCAGCAAAATTTTAAAATAATAACAAGGCAATGGCAAATGGTATCAAAAAATGGGCCCTGACTACATCCTGGAAAGCGCTGCATCAAGGCGAAGTGTGTTTTCTGCATTTTCAGTGAAAAGTAAAGTTTTTCCAGGCAGAGTGGATGAACGGCGGAGCCGTGGAGCAGCAGGAGCCGGATCGTGAAGCTTCATTAACGGACAGCGAGGATGTGTCGTCACAAAAAGACACGTCATGTTACGTCAGCGTTTCACTGCTCCTCAATGAAAAGCTTAGACTGTAAGAGAAACTAAACACTCGTAGACTCCTACTGGTTCGTGGATCTGTCAAATATTCAGCCTCAGGGCTGACATGACATGAGCGACACTTTCCATCACACTCCGTCGTGAAGCCTCTCCATCCGACACCTGCAGCACCTGAAGCGCAGCCTTAATGAACAATCCCATCCTGAACTAAGACACAAGATCCAGTGTGAGCGGTGCGTCTCAACCAGCGGCTGGCGGACCCAAAACAGGGAGCAACTTGGCAAGATCTGGGAGTTTGGAGCAGTGTCTAGAATCCAGGGTCTGGTTCAGAAAAAGTGCTTCGAGATAATTTAACGCGGTGGATCCTGATCTCGCCGCAGCTGAGAAGCACCTGCTCACATTGGCAAGAATCATAATCGTAGTGACAATAATCATATTATGGTACAATAAAGACATCCGACTCCCCGATCAAGCTCAGCGGGGAGTCCAGTGATTTGCTGCTGCGAAGGTACAATGAAGCCTGCTGGGATTGGATGTCGGCTCAACTCACCTATCAATCAACCAATCATCTACGTGGAGTCTGCAGGGGTGGGAGGGGTCAGTGATTTCCACTGGGAAATTTGTGGAACCGTAATTTCTGTAGCTGATTTCAGATGATTTATCTCCTATTTGTGTTTTTGGGAAATGACTAATAAAAAAGCCAGAATTCGAACACGAATCAGAAATGAGATCATGTTCTTTCCTTCAGAATCAGCATGAACCTTCTGCTGTGGCCCAGTGGAGCAGTCGCTACAGTTTAATTTAATTTAAAGCTGATAATCCAAAATATTTCTGACTTCCAGGAGGAAACTGATGGAAACACTGGTTTAAAATGGGAAATTCTAAAATGAATTCAGAGAATATTTCAGTTGTTAACATCCAATAAATTCAACTAGAATTACTGTTAAATACAAACTGTAAATCTATTTGGCACCAACAGGAGATTATCTCATGGCTGGTGATTTTCTGCTGGACCCTTTTTATCTGCTGCTTCTATCCCTGCTCCCATCTCTGCAGCAAGAGTCAGAAGAGATGAACGACTTCGAACGACTGCTCTGATCGGTCAGATCAGTCTCTGGGTCTGAATGTGGACAGGATGGGAAATGACCCACCAGAACCTCTGCTCCTCTTTCCTGGGAAGCTGCAGCTCCAGTAATGACTCTTCTACAGACACAAATCTACGTGTAACACGGATGTTTCACGTTTCCAAACGATCAACAGGAAGTTCGTCACCTCCACTGAACGGTTTCACAGCTAAATTCAACCTGTTTGAGTTTAACACTTTGGTTTTGAACAAATGAATGAGAGATTGTTGGGACCGTTCCTTCGTTAAGTGGTCGTTTCCCAGCCTGAACATACAGTGTGTATATATATTATGACACGGATCGTGTTTAAACGTGTGTATGTGTGTAAATGTCTGACGTCCAGCTCTTCTCTCTCTTTAACGCTGTACAAGCCAAGAAAATCGTGTACATCCTCCCACAATAAATAGAACTTGTAAAAAATAAATTAAAGAAAAAAAAGAATCTAAACTAATCAATAAATATCTCACCAGCAGAGAACATCAGAGATGTGTGTGTGTCTGCGTGTGCACACGTGGATAAACACAGTTATCAATTCAACCTGTGGTTGTTTAGTTTTTGTTCCAGGAATTAGACCAAGATCTGTTACCTCCTCCCAGCTGTGTGTGTGTGTGTGTGTAAACAAGACAGAAACAAGAGCTCTCTCTCTCTCACACACACACACACACACACACACACACACACACACACACACACAGGCTGCTACCACACTGGAAACCATCCGAGCATTGATTTGTTCAGGCTGAATTTAAGGTTTCCATTTTCTCCTCTGCCGTTCTTGTGTTTTCAGTCTCTATTAGTCCTGGTTCTGCTCGGTCCGCGGTGATTTAGAGGGAACCAAACAACACGAGGAGCAGAGAGCAGGAAATATTAACTCTAGAAGTCATGAACACGTCCTTCTCTCCAGTCTCTTTTTATTTTAAAATCTTTTCGCAGTGACTGAATGAGCTCTCTGCGTTGCCTCCTCTCTCTCCACCCTCCTACCCTCCCCTCCTCTCCTCTCCTCCCCCCTCTCAGACCTTTCCTTCCCTGGCTGGGTTGATGGATGGCGTTGCCTCGGTCTTTTCTCCCTGATCAGTATTCTCCCTGTCTCCTCCCTTTTCCTCCTGCTCTCAGTATTCCACCGGCATCTCCTTCCTCCTCTTCCTCACACTTAGAAACAGGACCCGACCTCCTCTTTTCATGCGTTTCCTCTCGTGTTCTGCACTAACATTTGTTCTGCTCCCTGCAGTGGAAGGCCACTGGGCTTTTTGCACAGCAGAACCTCCTCTTGCCTCTCACACACTAGCCCTTCCTCAGCGTGCACAACTTCTCTCCCTTACACTGTCTGTGCATCATCTGTTTGCCTTCTTTACATTCTCGTCCTTGGATTTGCTCCTGTCCTGCACCATCCTCTTCTTCCTCACTCTTCAGTCTCTTCACCTAAACTCTCATCACATCATCATAAAGGTCAGTTCTGATCAGAACGACACCAGCGAGGACAAGAGCGACTTCGTCACCTCAGCAATTTGAGAATCTTACTTTTTAAGAACGGCAGCCGAAGATCCGATCCGAGCTTTGAAAAGATACAGATCAGGTGACTCAAACGGGAAAAGAATTTTAATTGAGCTGCTGATACGATCTGAGATTTAACGGTAGACACACACAGACACACACAGCTTGGATCAACAGTGGTACTGGCATGGTAGTGGCTTCCCTCCCTGTTCTACAACTATTCATCTAAAAGGCAGTCTTTCATCAGGACCCTCCCTCCTCATCCTCCCTCTTCATCACTCGGGTCCTTTTGGCCCCAAAGATTCAAACGACAGTGAAACAACAGCAAGAAAGAAACAAAGGTGCTTTGTAGTTTTATGGCATCGCAGAGAGAGAGACTTTGACTGTGGTAGAACATGTCCTCCAGAGCTGATGGTTTCTGTCAGGTCACACTTTACAGGGTGAGCTAGTCACACTTCACCCGTCATGCGTGTGCATAAGTGCACTAAACTCTATGGAAAGCTGTGCTGGTATTGCTGTACAGTAAACGGTAGATAAGGACGACGGGTAGCTCACCTGCTCGTTGCTTTAAATTTAGTGGTCGAACGACACGGTGGCACTGTGACCAATCACGTTTTATCTCATTACCGTCATTAACCTGAACAAATGGGCAGGTTCAAAGCCCACGGACATGGTTCGGTGCTACAAAGCACAGCACGGAGGAGCTCTGCAGCTGAGAATCTGTTTGCTTTGGCAGGAAAGTCAAACTAAATACTGGAAACCACAGAGAGGACTGAGCGGGCCGGGCTGTCAATCAAACTAACTCTGGACCCAACATGGACCATATCTATGATCCAGTTGTGCACAGTGGACATGTTCCACCACAGAAAAAGAGGTGTATGGGGGGAAGAGGGGTGCAGCTTCGCCATGTTAGAAAATCCTCATCCAGCATTCAGCCACCAGTCACACAGAGAGTGAAGGCGTTTCACACTGGGTCAGTCTGAGTTACACAACCGATTTCTGACAGACAGCTGTTGCAGACTCGGGACTGAGCTGGCAGTGTGAAAGCACCCACTTTTTGGTGTTTGGCATATGAAATCCAAAGCTACACATGCAACAGTTGACCCCCTCCAGACACCATCCAAAAACCTCCAGGGCGACCCTGCATCCAGCACACTGCACTGCTCTCAGACAGACATCCAGTCTGGCAAGAAAGCACCAAAAAGTCCAGTTTGTTCCATCACAGAGCTGAGGTTCAGTTCGGTGCAGCTCCTTCAACATCCAAACAGATCAGACACCAATAAAATCCAGTTCAATCCAGTCCAGTCTAGTCTAGAGTGGTGGTGTGGGGATAAGGTCTTGGTCTGATCCACTGGTCCGTCTCCTGGCTCTCTCTCTCTCTCTCTCTCCTCCAGACTCTGATGTATCATAACGTTCAGCTTTATACAAGTCCAAACTGTCAAATCCACAAAGTTCTTATTACATGTTAACATCTCAGTATTTCTTTTTTTCCTTTTTGTTTTCTTTTTAATTCTATACTTCATCATTATTATTATTATTATTATTATTAGCGTTCTTTTTTGTTGTTTACAATTATGGCCACAAGTCTTAAGAGTCCTCGAGTCCGGTCCGTTTAAAACTCCATTCTGGGTTGTTTTTCCGATCCGGGTTTGGTCCAGGTCCGGTCCAGTTCTGACGTGAACTGGTCCGGTCTTTACATGGCACTGGGCTTGTAGCTCTGCACAGTATTTCCCCCTGGGCACGGTTAGCATGGCGCTGTAAAGCATGGCTGTATGTGGGTGTATGTGCAAGGTCGGACAATAAAGCAATCCGCACCAACCGGCGTCAAAGTTCGCTGACTGGTGCTGAATCCAGAACCCCCTTCTCCAGGTCGTTCTGGTCCTGAAAAACACAGAGCAGTCCTCTTCTGGAAGTCCTTCACTTCCAAAAATCTGTGAGTAAACCTGCTTACGTACAGACCTCGCCTGTGTGCCTGTGCTGGAATGTATTCAAAACGTAATTCTGTACTAGGTTAATTTCTACTTGGTGAAATCCACAGTCTTGATTGGTCGGGCAGTACATTACTAAAGAGTCTTCCTGGCCAATAGGATGGCCAGAGGCCAGCATGACTGACCAATGACAGAGCAGGGTCAAGGGGAAGGAGGAAGAAAAAATGGGGGGAAGGAAACCAGGAAAGGAAAGTCAGGACAGAGGAGGAGATGAAATGAAGGGACGGGTCGGTAAAAAAGCAAGAGGAGAAATTCTCAGGAGCTGAAAACGGGAAAAAAAGGAAAACAAGATGGCAGGAGGAGAGGACGGGTTTATGGACACAGGTACTGGTCGGTTGGTAGGCATCGGGCTCAGTGTGCTGTGGTACAGAGTGATTGTCCAGAGAAAAAACATTGAGTTGTTATTTAAAACAGCAACTTCTAGATCCTGACGAGGACCAGCTGAACAGTTCGAGGTCAAGTCCAGTTTTCTTAGCTCATAGTCCTTATGTCCCGATGACTTCCTGTTATTCTCCACCTGGATCTTTTGGGACTAAGAAGTGATTTCAAGAACAAGTCATCCCGTCCTTCATTAAAGCTTGAAACAGCCTCACAGATCCGTTGCAGTTGGGTCAGATATTCCAAATGAGGACTTCACTTCATTTCTTAAAACTGGTGAATCTGGATCATTCTGAACAAGGCTAAGGTGATGACGAAGAGTCCAAAAGAACGACATCACTAACAGGCCTTAAGCTTCTGTGTTAAGCCTGGACCTTTTCACACTTAGCCTGCATTTGTCCAGTCTACGATGTGGCCTTAGTGTTTAAGTGTGACGCAACCCAGGTCTGATCCTTCAAACTACACCGAGCATTTAAAGTCCGGAGCTTTGATGAAAACTTGACTTGACCTTTTGCTCTTCAACCTGATGCCTAGACTTTTCCAAAATAGTCAGGTCTATTAGTCCTAATGTCACATTCTTTGTTTGGTGAAACCTGACTCAGTCTTCGGCCTAGTCCAGGTCTTTCTACAACCCCGTCCCCCGTGCGTTGATTCCTGCTTATACCTGCAGTGACAGTAAATCCAAATCCAAACTGACAGATGCATTTAGAAAGTTAGTTTTTTTGCCCCATAATGACTCCATTTCATGTTGGAGTCACGTTGTAAATGTATCCGAATCGGTTTGGAAACTGGTTTTCAGCCCCCAAACCCACCAAATGGAGGTAGTTGGGGTGTCAGCCATCTTCTTAGTTAGTCTTCAAATCAATCAACCAGTTGCTGATAGACTGACAGTAAAAGGACTGGAGCTATGGCAGTTAGTTCGGTCCAGCGCAGAGCATTTAGGCTGACTATTAAAACAGTTCAGAAAAAACAAAATACCCTCCCACCCCCCGTTTATCCATCGGCCCATCAGTCCATTCGTCCTTTTCTTGCTCTCAGCTGCTCCCAGACATCAGGTTGATGGCTTGCTCCAGTTTGTGCCTCAGTTTGTGTTTGCGACAGTAGCCGTCCCGGTCCAGTGCTGTCAGGATCTGCAGGCACAGAGAGACATTAGAAACGACGCTGAAAAGACAGAAAATCCTCCACTCATCCTAACATAAACATCGACACACCGACACCTGATCTCATTGACATGATTCACTCTCCTTGATGGCACTAAAACATATCTTATAAAAACTGATGCAATTGCTATCATGGTATTCAGATTTAAATAACATACAAATGAGTTGCAGGTTTTCTCTGACTGAAGGCCTTTTGCCATTAGCACCTTTGGTGTAACCAAAGACCAACATGACTGAGAATCTTCACAGGAGCAGAAACGATTAATTGAACTTTACTAAGTCTGCAGACAGTGAAATACTGCCCCTGTCCCACCCACCTCTTCCTTGTACTTGTTGATGTAGAAGTAGAGCTCACTGAGCGCGCTCAGTGTGTTGAACTCATTGCCGTGGAGACGGGACTGCTCCACCAGGTAGGCATCCATGTCCTGATCACTGATGCTTGGCATCTTCGCAATATCCCTGTAGTACCTGCAGGACACAAGCACACAGGTGGGTAGAACCTCAAACTAGTATCAACAGGCTCATGGGTTCTTAGTATCTCTTCACCCAGCTTTTATTTTACATTAATTAGTTAGCATGTTAGCTACCTCTTCACCCAGCTATTGTAGTTTTATCTTACATTAATTAGTTAGCATGTTAGCTACCACTCAATCCAGCTATTGTAGTTTTATTTTACACTAATTAGTTAGCATGTTAGCTACCTCTCCACCCAGCTTTTATTTTACACTAATTAGTTAGCATGTTAGCTACCTCTCCACCCAGCTTTTATTTTACATTAATTAGTTAGCATGTTAGCTACCTCTCCACCCAGCTTTTATTTTACATTAATTAGTTAGCATGTTAGCTACCTCTCCACCCAGCTCTTGTAGTTGGGGATGTCTTTTGCATATAGCAGCTTGTTGGACGGGGAATCTTTGCCGAGTCGGTGTTCAGACGTTGAGCAGGAGTCCATGAAGGTCTGCGCGACGACCGACAGACAGGCGTCAGTGATGCTGCTTTTATGAATGTCAAACACAAACTGTGGGTTCTTTATGACGTTCACCCAGAACCTGAGAGGAAGGCTGCAAACACACAGAGGAAATGCAGATGAAACCTCATCTTCTTCTGTCTCTGTTTAATCAGTAAAGTTTTGTTTTATTTCCTCTTACCAGTTGCTCTTCCAGGTGTGTCGGACATCTGGGTCGCTGATCTGTCGTTTGTCAGCCTGTTCATCCAAGAAGTCGAACATGTATTTAATGGCCAGTGGGAGTGCGGAGCCGCGGTGGGCCGTGCTGAACACTGTCTCAAACAGGTCGTCCACAAACTTCTGCAGTGTCCCCTGATGTTGGGAGGACAAAAGCATGGGATTAAGTATTTACACAGCCATAGGTAAGAACAAAATAATATACCAATGTGTGTTTGTGAAACTAAACAAAATGGGTATTGAGATTAAATTCAGAAACACCTTTTTCCAAGATTCAAGTTGGAATGTTCTGAAAATGAAATATTACTCAGCAAAAAAGCTAATCTGAGTTGAATCTTGCCATATTGCTACTTTATTTTTGGACAATTGAGGATTTAATCTCAGAATT
>OMLM01012419.1:20619-32590 GCA_900302695.1 Helostoma temminkii
TTTAATCTCAGAATTCAATTGTTTTCTCTATTCTTACTGTAACATGGCACTAAAACACATTCAGAAGGAAAATGTCTCACTTTAGAGGAAAACCTGAAGCTAAAATACTAATTTATAACACACAGAACCAGTGCAATAAAACACTGATTCATTATGTGATAAAAAAAACACACTTTGTGTTTAGTCCCTGATGTTTTGCTTTCTAACATCATTTATTGTGATTATTGTTACCTTAGTGGCCAACAGTCTGGTCAGGTAGATTTCAGAAACCATCTTGCTGCCTCTGTCTCCTTCTCTCTGGTCACTGTGCTCGTGATTCTTCACAAGATGCCACAGTTTGGTTCCTGAAAACGCATGAAAACACATAACTCAGAAACATTTCACTGTACAAAGTGTTACTTTACTTTAAGAACCTAAAACCTTTTGTATTTGAACGTTTTTTATTTCATGTTCTCAGTTGTCCATTTGATGGTATTTCCAAAAGTGCAGCTGGATTCATCTCATTTACCACCACAGCTGGTCTCCTAGCTACTGTTAGAGGGAAAATGTGGTTCCTCTGCACAGCAGCACTGCAAAGACATAAACTACTTTCCCTGAACATATGTAGAAATGACCTGAGTGTGAAAATGTCTGAGTCAGACTTTATCCTGTGAGCACTCTGGTTTATGTATAAACTTGTTGTTTCTAGTGGATGTGTAAATCTGTTTAGATGAAGAGATAGAAATGACAGCAACTAAGCTTTTGCTGCACTGCAGTCGGTCTGGTGACAGATGTTCTCTGCGACAGCTGAAATGAAAACTCCACCTGACTTTTATGACAGTTGTAGGTGAAACCTCCTGAAAACTCTGTACTTCCACTCAGTTGCGCAAGTTAAGTTCTTCAATATGTGTAATGTGGATTTACTATCTCGCTGAAGATCTGTTAGACTGAAGCTCAAAGATGGACTGATTCTGACTGACTGTTACCTAAACTCGGTCTACTTAGTTTGACGATGTTACCATTTTAAAGTATTTAGTCTTGTGTCAGACACTGAGAGCAACATTTCAGAAACAAGGATCTGCTTGTTTTTTCAGCATGAGAATGTAAAGACATTCATTAGATTGTTGGCTGGCCAGAAAAATACCAGTAACTCAAAGCAGGATGTGTATGTAGCTCAGAACAGCTGAGACACTTCCAGTGTCAAGTGCCAGGGAAAGTCCAGTTTTTACCAAATAGCACTTTAGATATTTTTGGTGTGCACAGTTTTCAGAAAGCTTCCCCCACTGCTCCTGCTACCGATACTGTACCTGTCTCCTGGTCCGGGGTGATCATCGGAGCTCTGGATCTCAGGCTGTCAGGACTGCTGGACGTTCGTAGTAAGGACTCTGAAGAAAGAGCGAGCGATAAGTTATTGCCTCTGCTTAGTGATAAGGTCAGAGTCGGTGTGAGTGTGTGTGCTTTACCGTATCTGCTCAGTGATCTGGTGAAGGTGAAGGAGTTGGCGATGTTGTAGGCAGAAACCTGCTTCTGAACCAGCGCCACCAAAGAGCCATCTGTCACCTAGGAACACATCAACCAATCAGCCAATCGCTCCATCAACCATCTGACTAATTATCCATTCGGTCAGTGAACCCAGTCAATTCCTATCCCATCACAGTCCGGATACGCTCCACATGTGTCACTGCAGGATCTCACTCAGAGACCGAGGCTGCAAAATCCTGCTAATCTCTAAAAGTGACGGGGAGAGACTTTAAGCCTTTAATCTTTGTCTGGACCTGCACTGAAACTGATGCAACAGTTTAGAGCAGCAGCCTGAAAATATCATTTTCATTCACAAGATGTTTCACTTTAATACAAACGTATGTTTTAAAGTTTGTCTCGCACGAGTTTACATTTATAACTGGAAAGATATGTGACTATCTGAGTTCACAGAAACATCACAGGTGTAATTTATGTGTAATGTTACAAAAAGCCTCTCATGACATGGTATTATCACTGAAGCCTTGGTGACGACACTGGAAAACATTCAGTCAGGATACATGAGTGTGTTGTTAAACATCATTGGTCAAATTCTGCAGATTCCTTCACAGCTGATGAGGTCAGAGGTGTGTGGTTATATTGACTTCAGGTATAATTTGGGTTAAACGTGATATTAGACAACACTTTCTCTTCCTGTCCCACATCACATCAAATCAAATTCAAAGGAGTTTTCAGAGTTTTCTTCACATCCTCCATGAAGGTAAAACAGAGCAGGTATGTGTGTACCTGGTAATGTGCCAGCGTGTTCAGTCTCTTCCAGTCGCTCTCGATCTTGGTGGTCACGTCTTCGTCCTGCAGGATGATCCTGGTCAGCCGACCCTGACGCCACTCTGACGACACAAACACACAGTTACACAGCGTCTGGTTCTCTGCATTCTGCACCGAGAAGCAGCCGCAGGCGACGCCTGATGTTTCGTTCCACTCCTTTCCCTCACAGAACTACATCAGTGATGAGAACGAGGAGTTGGAGAGGACTGGACAGATGGATGTTACGCACCGCTAATGCCTCCAGTCTGCTGTGGGTTTGGGTTCCGAGCTAAAACAGGCAGCTGAAGTGAACACAGGAATAACTGAATAACCATTAGAGGCCTGTGATATTCTACACTGAGGGTTTGTGTAGGAATGATACGTACAATTATTTAGCAGGGGAATGAGTTTATACGTGTCTTAGCTGTGCATAACAATAAATCCTAGCAATATCATTAGGTATACAATACCTTCACTATTGTATATGTTACTATACAGTTCAGGTCCATTAATAATGGAATCATGAAGTTTTTTGGAATTTGTCCTCTGTCTACACGATGTGAGCAAAGACTGTGGCATTAACAACCTAATATAACTAAAACATAATTACTGTCTTTAATACTTAATAATAATAATAGAAATCATCAGTGACTGTCTGAAGTCTGGAGCCTGTGGACGTCAGCAGAATGTGCTCTGTCCTGTCAGTTCTGTAGCATGTGGCTGAATGTGAGCAGAGAGTTCAGTCCTATAACCTCAGAGATCATCAGTCAACACCAGTAAACTGATCCACAGTCAGCCACACATGTCCAGACCATAACGCTGACTCCACCATGTCTGACACATGATGTGGCAGCTCTGGATCAGGAGCTGTTCAGTTAATCTGGGTCTCATCAGTCAAGAACCTGATTCCAGAACATGGAGGCCTTTTTGGATGTTTTCTGCCAAAGTCTAATCAGTTTTCCTGTTGAAAGTTCCCAGTGGTTTGCACCTTGTTGTAAACTCTGTCTTTACATTCACGAAGGCGTCTCTTGATTATAGATTTCGACTTCTTCCCCTGCTTTTCATCCATTTGTTCCATTATTTAGAATCCACCAAATATAGTTTTGTGTGTGTGTGTGTGTGTGTGAATACGGCTGTAATTCCTGAGTGGTTAATGCAACACTTTTGTCAAACCCCTTGAATGAAAGCACTAACATACTATTGTGCAATAAGCTCTGTATCCAGTTACCTAGGTCCATGTCGTCGGCCTGAGGTCTCTGAGAATATGGAATCCCTTTGTAAACGGCGTCCAGCAGTTTGTCTTTGACCTGCGTCACCGTGTCGCAGTTCAGCACCTTCACCGGCACCTCTGTCCCTGCCTCACCCTCCGGAGGGATACACATCAGAGTCTGAGGAAGCAGAGACCGAAAGAGAGAGGACGGAGTCATCTGTCTGCTCCAAACTTCATTATGGGTGATTGTGTGTGTTTGTCGCCACAGTGAGAAAAACATCATCATCGACCGGCTGGTAAATTGATATTTTCATCCACACACACACACACACACACACACACACACACACACACACACACACACACACTCTAGCATAGAAACACAGAAAAACACGATATCTCAAACAAAGTAAAACTGACTGTGCTTGGTTTTCACTGTCAACACTGATTTTTCAATAATCAATACTAATAATTAGCAGCTGACAGGAGAAGAAACACATCTTTACTGTGTTTTCTTTGCTTTTATCAGACTCACTGATGTTACTCAGTTCAGCTGTTATCGCACCATGAAACGCCCGTTATCATAATTATGCTTCTGAAGAAACTGTCACCAGGGCAGATGGGAACTATCACTATAGGATGCTGGTAATAACAGTGACATCTCCGTGTTAGCAGATGCTGCTGAAAATAAGTTGTGACTTTACATGCGCAGCTGCCTCCGCTGTCGTCATTAACCAGTTTTTAGACAAAGACCTCAGCCCATCGTGTTTTTACACGGATGCAGGCAGAGACATGACGTCTAATGTGACAACCAGAGTGAAGGGTAACACTGGAATTTCAAGTCTACTGGTTTCTGCTAGTTTTGCACTTTTACAACACAATTTGGACTAAAGCAAAGTTGTTGTGTGTCGTGTTCCTGCATGTGGTAAAGATTCAGCGACACGTTTGTGCCATAAAACAGGAGTAAGCACGACGTCTGAACGTGGAGAGGATAAAGAGCCGGTGGTTAGTTTAAGGTCGACGTGTGTGTGTTACCAGCTGTTTGTAGTCGATCTGCTGTCTGATGAGTTTGTCTTCACTCAGAGAGTAGCGAGCTTCTCCTGTGATGGCGTCGATCGGCCCTTTCTCCATCTGCTGCTTTATGGCACAGTACAGCATGAAGAGAGGCTCGCCGGCGCACTCCTGACACACAGAGACACAGGCTGAATCCTCCTTTACTACACAGACATCAGTCCTCAG
Source organism: Helostoma temminkii (assembly GCA_900302695.1). Classification (NCBI taxonomy): domain Eukaryota; kingdom Metazoa; phylum Chordata; class Actinopteri; order Anabantiformes; family Helostomatidae; genus Helostoma; species Helostoma temminkii. The sequence continues at coordinate 25,334 of OMLM01012419.1, forward strand.
CTGCAGGATTTCACCAATCCTCTACTTTTCTCATGAATAAATTAACTGCAGCTCTGATCTGATTGGTCACGGTCAGAGCGGAGAGGAAGAGCTTAACGAGGTCAATTAAGGAGAGGAGAGGAGTGAGGGGAGGAGGGAGGAAGAAGGGAAGGAAGGAGGAAAATAAAGAGTGAACTGAAGGAGAAGGGAAGAAGAGAAGAAGATTACCTTGAGGAAGCGGTGCAGCAGGAAGGTGAACCAGTTGGTCAGCATCTTCTCAGCTACAGACTCTGTCCTGAACACACAGAGGTCAAACGTCAGCTCGGTTCTTCTGCGTCAGCATATTTACCCTCAAAGGTACACACAGTAGATCCTTTACTTAAGTAAAACGCCAGACGTCTCCTGCATTCAAAAGCCAACTTGAGTAAATACAGACAAGTATTTTCAGCAAAGTGTACTTAAAGTATCAAAAAAGTCTTTTCTCTTTCAGTCCAGATGAGAAAATGAGAAATTCAGCAGAGAGAGACTCAGACTGAGGATCAGTAAACTTTCAGCAGCAGCTTCTCAGTCACTGGTTCACAGGACAAACACGGGGGAAGATGCTCCACTCCAGAAAATCCAACAGAGTGATGCATCTTCACCCTAGAGGATCTCGTCAGTCGGTGTCAGAGCCACATTGTCCCAGTTCTTCCTTCGTCAGGTCTCACCAGTAACTGAAGCCGAACACTTTAACCTGCTCTGAATCAGCTGACACCTCATGATAACTTTGATCTGGACCTTCTGGCGCCGTGCGACATGATGGAAAATAAAAATAAATTTATTTTCATATCAAGAAAACAACATAACCACTAGTTTTTCTAGTGTTTGGAACCACCATGTGTTTGTGGACTGTACAGAACTCAAAGCGTCATTCAAATGACAAGAATGTTGCAATAAAGAGTCATAAACTGTTGAAACACAGTAATACACACAACCATACAGAGAAATGCTCATCAGACAGTTAAAGTAGATGTTTGACCTCCTCAGCAGCAGCTTGGGATGGTTCCTGTTCTCCAGGTTCTTCTCGATCAGGTCGGCCAGCAGCTGTTTTAACACCACTGTGGCGTATTCCATACGACCCTGAAGAAGCCAAGAAACACAGCTCAGTGACAAAGCTACTGTCTTTGACCATTTATTAACAGAAAATAATGATTATTATAAGTAAACATCCATGGAGCAGCTGTACCACGTACTATAAGTTACAGCTAATGCTAACTGCTGATTGCAGGGCGACTGATCGGATACCTGCAGCGCGGCCATCAGCAGCGAGGCCACGTTCCCTCGGTCCCTCATGGAGAACGACCTCTGAGCCTCCAGCGTGTGGATGAAGGTGAGCAGGAACATCTTGTTGTTGAGCAGCTGACTGAAGAGACGCAGAGCTTTCTCCACGTTGGCTGGAGACTGGAACACACACACACACACCCCACAGTTAGTGTCATCTGGTGCAGGTCTGAACAGACTCAATCTCTGAATTATGCAGATATCAGTTCTTTAATTTCATATCTTTGTCATATGTCACTGAACTTTTAAACCATTCAGTCGGATAAAACAGGAGATTTTCAGATGTCAAATATTGGACGACAAATATCTGATCAATTAATTGAGAAAATATAACCTGTAGATTAGGCAACAGTGAAAACAATAACTTTAATGTAGCCTAACACCAGTTTTCATAGAAGCTTCAATAAATTCAAGACAAAATACAGGACTAAAGGACAGAGCTGACAGAGGATTAGAGACGACAGACACACTGGCCCAGCGAGAACAGCCAACCCGTCCACACAGAGGCTGATCTGCTTCCACACCTACTAGGATCTGAGGAATCTAGCTCATGGCTGTGGATGCAGAGAGCTCAGTGGCTCAGTGCTTCCTGGTGGGTTCGTTTAATTAAAGCTGCACGGCGGCCTGATGCTGTTCTGTTTCACCACAAGGTGGTTTTGGAATATTCCTGATGTAATGAATGAGATGTTCATGTGTTGTTGTACATACATCGAGTTCTTTGAGCACCGGGTGTTCTTCTATTCCTGGGAACATGACTCTCATGGTGTAGGTTCGATACTCCAAGAAGGGAATCTTCACTCCGTCCATGTCGTTGGTCAGTTCCTGGATGTCTGTCTGCAGCTCTGCAAAGGCTGCAGGGAGGGAGGAAGGCACACCAGGACAACTTAGAGTCCATCTTTAAATCTGCCAGTTACTTTTGATACAGTTCAAGACAGAACTGCTTGGCACTTTTCTGTGAACCCTGTTCTTTCCTGACTGGCTGAGAATGTTCCACATCACTGAAACATTTCATCTCTTGGCTTAATCTGCTTTCTTGCACCTCACCTGTACGTCAGCATGTAGAAATGATTCCTAATAGTTGTTTCCTCTTCTGTTAAATTATCAAATGATATTAATAAAATGTAATAAATAATCCTGTGTGCTAGATGAGCACATTTCAACCATCTCATTTAGAAATTGTTGATTTTATCTACATGAAAATAAAAAGTTTGGGATCTCAGCTCAGAGCATGTTTCTGAAAATGATGCTTTTTTTTAACCATTATGTTAAAATTAACTTTAGGCTTCTTAATGAGCAGCCAAACCTACATAACAACAATGTTTTCAGTTTTGAATGGGGTTTCTACCAAATATCTAAAACAAGGTAATTCAGGAGTTCCTCAAGGTTCTGTTTTAGGCCCATGATGTTTTTCTTTTACTTATTTTCCATTAAATCCATTAACACCTCACATATCTACATTAAGACACAGGACAGACACCAGTGGGTTAATCATCTCTGGAGCTGCATCTAGTTCAAAATATCAAAATATTTTCAACATAGCAAAAAGTGGAGTTTCTTCTGATTGTTATATATAATATTATTTATTACATTATTACTCTATCTCTATATCACAATCAGATCTAAACTAAAACGTACCCTCTTTGCACTCGAGCGCCACCCGACTCTCCAGGTTGTCCATCTGCAGCTGGAGGCGTTTCAGTGTCCGGTCGGCATCCCGAGTCTTCCTCTTGTAGGCGATCAGCACAGCGATGATCGCGATTAGCAGGACGCCTCCGCCTGCTCCGATGCCGATGATTGCAGGAAGTGTCAGGGCGCTGTCGGAGTAGATATGGAGCGTACCCGGGGAGTACTCCAAACCACCAACCAGGATCTACAGAGAGGAGACAGTGGCTGATCAACATCAGAGCTGCGGTGGAATAATCGAAACACGTGCTCTCACAATATCGTACGTTTTTATTTTTGGCTCAGTTCATCCAGAAAGTACGTTTGTTTGTCTTCACCATGTTTTGGCCTCATTGTGCAACAGCACAGACACAACAACATTCAACACAAAATACTCATCGTTAAACTTTACGCAGTGTAAAGTAGAGTTAATGAAAAGACGGGGTCATTTAAAAATAATCTTTTCTCTAACATAAACAGCAGCTACAAGCAGCGTCACAAAACACTAATTCAATTAAACCTTAATTAAACTTATGTGAACAGATGAGAGTTTTTCAGCTTCACTTGGTCCCATCACAAATAAATCTCCTCTAACACGGACACACACACACACTAACATTGATATTATATGTGTATTCATTATCTTGTTGTGTGTTGTGTTAATGTTTTATTAAAGCGTTCCCTCCTACAGGTTATGAATATCCATTACAAAGCTATTACAGCTCATCTGAATGAACTGATGAATAAATAATGAGCGAGAAGAGACAGAAACACAATGTCCTGTATCGATTAATAATCAATAGTTTAATAATGCATCAATAGTCTCCACTTTAAACGTCAGCATGTGTGTGAGCAGGTGAACCAGTGTGCAGGTGTTCATTAGCATCGGCGGCCACTGGGTGTGTTTAGTTTCAACACCTGGCGGTGCTGAAAGCAGGAACACTGTGACCTCTGATCTTCCTCTTCCTCTTTTCCTCACCTACTCCTGCTCCATCCTCTCCTCACCTTCACTTCCATCTTTCCTCACCTTTTTTTCCTCCCACTTTAGCACCTTTTGACTTTTCCTGACTTTGCCTGATTGCTGTCGTCCAATTCAATTTTTAATTCAATTCAGTTCAATTTTATTGTTTTCACAACAAAAGTCAACTGAAGGAACTTATTGAAATAAACAACACAACTATATGAAATAATAACAACAAATCTCCCTGAGCAGCACCAGGAGACAGTGGAGAGGAAAAACTCCCTTTAACAGAAGAAACCTCCAGCAGAACCAGGCTCAGGGTGGGCGGCCATCTGCCTCGACCAGTTGGGGTGAGTGGAAAGGAGGAGTTCTACTGGTTTGTCCAGTTCTGTTTACCTCTGTTAATATACTGTATATTGACTTCATTTGACTTTTACAGGGTTCGTTTGGCTTCTCCTGAATCCTGGTGAGATTATAACTTCAACCAAATTCTTTTTGTTGATTTCTATTTAATTCTATCGACTTCTTTTGTGTCCTACTTACATGTGGAACTCTGCTGAAATGTACTAGTACTTGTAGTGGAGTGTTTTAGTGCTGTACTTGAGTAAAGTCACTGCTGGTACCACTGACAGGGCAGAGACTCACCAGGACTCGCTGTTCCCCAGTGAGATCTGGAGAATCACAGAGCAGCTGGTTCTCTGACACAGTCAACAGGCAGGGAGACTCTCCGATCAGCACCGTGTAGTTCAGGCGGTTGTTACCAGGAGCGGGAGGGATCAGGTTTTTACCCTGAGACACACACAAACACACACATTCAGTTTTCTTGCACTGAAGTCAGACTGAGTTTCTTTCTGTGTGGTTTCTCTCACCTTGAGGATGATGGGTGATCCCGGTTTGACCTCCAGGATCCCAGTGTTCCCCAGTGGATCAAAGGTCGGGTTGGGGTAGTGTGTGAAGGAGGTGGAGTTCAAGACCAGCAAAGAGGAGACCTGGAGAGGACCAGAATATTCATGTAACATAAATGAGACTGGTTTAGGTTCAGGGTCACACAGAGAAATGGGAGGGAAAACTGGACGGGCGCAGAAGGTCTTGGCGCTGACACGAGCAGCAACAACGTGTTGGAATTTCAGCAGAACTAATTTTAAGCCTCTAGTGTGTCCTGTCCTCCTGCGGTGTGACCGTGTGTTACCTGGTCGAAGATGAAGCCGAACTCGTCGGGGCGCAGAGCCCCGTCTGGCGGGTTGGGTTTAGTGTAGACCAGACCTGGAGCCAAACACGTCATGGTGCTGTCATTGACCACGGTGCAGAACTGAAACAGAACAGGTGTGTAGAGGTGATTAAAGATATTCATGTTCTGGCCCCAAACACGTCAGAACATGTAAGATTATTGCACAAGGATAACATTAACCCATCAGCTCTCTGATGCCAGGCTGCTGGCACCTGTGTAAAACCAACAGAAGCAAAGCAAAGGCTTCTTGAAGAAGGAGACCACTTCTCATCAATGTGGCAGGTCTGCATGAAAATAGTTTTTAAGAACTGAACCAATTACAGTATATTATTATTTGTGTGGGGTTTATCGCTTTGCCACCCCCTTCACAATAAAACAGATTATTATTAAAACAATCTGTATCAGCAGTTTTAGTGCTTGCTGTGATGCAGTCACAGGTACCACAGCCGTGCTGATATTCAGTACAACAGCACGACCTCCGGTGTGATATTACTTTAATACAACAGTTCCACAAACGGTATTTATTAGTGGACAGTTTGTTTGTTTAATTAATTAATTTTTGCTCCGCGAGCACAAATAAATCGGCGCTTGACTGTTGCTAAGCAACACAAACAATGGGCAGATTCCTCCACGGTAGCTTAACTGCACTATCACAACAAGCCAAGCTACTGATTCATGTGGTGCGATGTGTGAATCGAACGAGTTAACAGCTTGATCTGACACTACGCTGGAAAGACGTCCACCTTTTTAGATTCAGAATTGTAGAGATTGGCACATATGTCATGTTTCCCCACGCACATTGTGTATTTCCCTGTGGATTAAGTCCAGGAGTGTCGGCGGACTCTCTGACAGCCTGCTGACTCACTGTCTGGTCACTGGTACAGTGAGTACTGTGTAGATATTGTAAATAACTAATGCGAACAAAGACGCTGTGGGTTAAATTTGGTTTGAGGATCAGAGGGAAAACCTGACCTGGGTTTTTGATCTTTATTTAACTGTGTCTACAACACATTTCAAATCTGTTTCTTGTTTATTAGACACTTGTGATACATACGCCAGTGCTGTTATACTGTATATCAGCACTCATAGATGCTTTGTCAGATCTAACTGTTGTATATCTACCACAGGTCAGTGTTAGGCTTTATTTTCTCTATTAATCGAGGAGGTTTGTTTTCAACTTTGCAGCTTGAGTGAAATGTTTTGTTGTTCTTACATTGTTCGTTTCCACTCCTCCGTACTTGGCTCTGACTTTGGGCTCCTGGATGGTCAGCAGATTGGTTCCTGTTACTGTTATCACCGTGCTGCCACTGCACGCACACAAACAGACAAACAGAATATAGATCAGAACTCTGACTGATTGGTTCTGAGGAGGATCTGGATGCAGATCTGAGTATTTACTTGAGGATGGTCCAGTTTGGCTCGATGCTGGTGATGGTCGGGTCCTCAGTGTAGATGTATTTGGTCTCTGAGTTAGTCACTTCTGCCCTGTCAATCATCAGACGGACGGGGGTGGGACCAGAGCCAGACAGAGACGCAGGAGTTATGCAGATTATTTCCCGATTGGTCCGTCTGGTTAGAGAGTAGAGAAGTGTTACATCCCTACATACTTTACCAGAATATTTTTATCATTTACTAAAGTCAACAGACAAACTGACTTGACGAAGAGACACTCCTCCTTGTTGATGTAAACGGTGACGCTGCTGCCTGCGTCCAGATGTCGACCTGTTACCGTCAGCCTGGTTCCCCCAGAAATAGGACCTTTTTCTGGACGCACACGACTGAAACTGGGGCTCTGAAGGAGGAGGAAGAACAAAAAGCAAAATAGCATCATCGCTGGGTGATGTAACTTTTCCGTAACTTTCTTTGCATTTAAAAATGCACTTTCTTTAAAAACAAAAAAACAAACAAAAAATTGCACTCATATCTCATTAAACGAACACACTTCTCCTGATAGTGCTTTGCTTTGCTTTAGTTTTTGCTCCTTGACTTAGAGTTTTGCTTGTTTTGTACCTCACTTGTAAGTCGCTTTGGATAAAAGCGTCTGTCAAATGACTAAATGTAAATGTAAGGACAAGCAGGTCTCGCAGTCCAGGGATGTGATTCGCTG
>OMLM01012421.1:3052-17617 GCA_900302695.1 Helostoma temminkii
TTTATAATAAAAGGTTTCCTGCCATTAAAATGTGTTTTATGTTGCTTCTTTCACATTATGCACAAAGTGCATATATAAGTTCTTAGGAAATTTAGGAATCATGAATGTCAAGTACAAATGTGTAAGTTATTACTCTGGTAAAATATGTGTTTCTTATGCTAGGAATGGCAGCCATCTTGGAAAATTGCATTTTTCTAATGTGTTGTACCAGAGGAATACACATACCAATTTTGGTGCTTGTATGCACATTTGAACAATTTTTATTTTTATATCTGCTGGACTATCTGGCACCTTGTATGGCAGCTCTACCTGTCAAGACATCTGATGGGCCCAGTGATAGTGATTTCTCTATTAACTATTATACCTTATATTAGCCTAACATACACCCTAGAAATTAGGTCACATCACCAAAGCATACTTTTAAAATGGTTTAAAATATAATAATAATAATAATAAAGTTTTGGATTCCAAAGAGTTGTAACTTCACTTCGAACATCTCTGAAAGGACAGCCCCAAATTCTCACTCTTAGATTGTATGATAATTTGCACTTATAACATCTAATTATGTAAATGCAAGAACAAAAAAACTGAAAGTGGCTGTTGATACATCAACATCAAAGAAGAATGTGTATTTTGCTGGTAATAGTGTTTAAGCAGGTATGCTAACATACTTTTCCATTGAGAGTTTACTTGTGTTCTCTAATGAACTGAGATGTATATGTTAATTGAACTGACATGCAGTTTAAGCTGCAGGTAACTGAGAGGCTGTGGTTGTGATCTGTGCTAATAAGGGCATGTGGCTATTAAGATTACAATTAGAATAGCTGAACATAGAGTAAAACATGTTATTTGCAGCACAGTAGACATTTTAAAATGGACAAACCCCTCATCTGAAACCCTTTAGGCTACAAACCTTTGAAGATGAAGGTATTATTTCTTCTATGACCAAAAGGAACACTGTGAGTGACACCAGCACAGATGTGGAAAGTGACAGTTTCTCTCCTTCGTCTGATGGCAAATAAAACACCAGCACAGTCAGAAAGGACAGACCCAGGCATGGTATGATGAGGAAGAGAGTGTAGAACAAGGGCAACCTCTTGAGAATGAAGGAGTAGGTGATAAATGGGTACCAATACACCCCATCCCTCCTGCTTCCCTTCACTCCTGTGGCATTGAGGATCTCCCATTCTCCGTTATCAAAGAAGTCTTTGCGGTCCACGTGGTGATCCACCAGGACCAGGTCCACCATGTTTCCATCGTAAGTCCAGGAGCCGAACTTCATGGAGCAGTTCTGCCGGTCAAAGGGGAAGAAGGTGACATCCATAGTGCAGGAGGACTTGTAGCTGGCAGGTGGGGTCCATGTTATGGTGCCATCCCAGCGCACAATGGCTTTGGTCATCAGGGATCCCTCAAAGCGACCGTCAGCACTGGGAAAGGATGAAAAAACCCAAGGAAAGCCATAGGAGGTAAAGAAAATCAGTAAGACCAGGTAGTCAAGTTAAATATAAAATGTGTAAATAATGACAAATGAGGAGGATCGAACAGGAGAGGCAGCAATTACAAAATGTAAAGTGACTTTGTTATCAAGCACAATCCCAGAATGTGCAGAATATCATATCACTCACTTTTCATAGAGGACAATGTCAGGCAGCCATATTGTCTCTGAAGGCACTCTGATGGTGGTAATACCTCCATAGTCATCTGGGTTCCATTTCAGCTTCACATCAACCCACTCCTTAAAAAACAGTGCATTTTAGTTTAATCGTATTATGTAGCTCTGCAAGTGATACAATTCAGGAAAGAGTGTGTTTTCCCACTTCAGCACCATGGACAGCACTAGACTGCCAAATGCAGAGAATAAATGGGAACCACTGTGTGTGTTTCCCTTACTGCCTTATCTATGGCCAAGTTTGTCGAGATTTTACTCAAATTCATTAATTTAGGCAACTTTATTCATATTCCCATTTCCAACAAGTCAGTTCAAAGTGACAAACATAAAAAGATATCAAGACAAATGTGTGCTGGTATAAAAATACACACATACACAGAAGATAGTCAAATTAAACAGGAGCTAATTGTTATATAGAACTGAATAAAACATGTTATGAATAAACAAGTTATAGCACAGCTGCAGTGTAGTTTAAGATTGAGGGTTGAGGTCAGGGCGCTGCGACATTAGGGGCCTAGCCCAAAACACTCCAGGTGTGGCCAGAAACTTTGGGGAATGAAAACATTTTAAACCTTAATTTAAAAAACTCGAAGTTCAAGTAAATCAAGTAAACCTTTCTGGGAATTTGATCTAGCTATCTGTTGCATAAAGACAGAATGCTTCTCCACATTTAGTTGTGACCTAGAAGAGAGTAGGCAGATCTGTACGATTCATAACATAGCAGCAGGTCAGTGATGTATTTCCATGCTAAAGAATTTAGTTTTTTCTAGCAAACACTGATCTTGGCCTTAAACTATAATATATTGAGCGCTCACCAATCACAAATCAATTTTTAAAAATGGTTTCTGTACATTTAGTGCAGACTGTATCTATTGACCCATTTTTTTAAGGCTGCAGTAGGACAGTGCAGGTCATGAATTCTGCGGTAAAGGAATGTATACAGTCTCCATACAAGTTTCCATACAAACTTTTTGACAATTGTAAAAAAAATAGCCACTTTTAAATGGTAGGGACAGTGTTAATTGTTACCTGCCAGAGCCAAACATTTGTAGTCATCAGCTGGTTCTTTTCATCCTTTGGGGGGGGAGAAAAAACAGTGTTTTTAGTTTGTTTTAGTTTTTAGTGGTGCATACTGTGAACGATAAGAGAGGCTAATGAGGAGGTGAAGAGCAAACCAGAAGCTAGAGACGAATAAATAGGATAAAACAAAGTACTTACACCTAGAAAGAAATATTTTTTAATTGGGTTAATTGCTTCTCCTGCACAGCGGAGCGGCTCAGGGGGTGAGGTATATCTAAAGTACACTGTAGTAAAAGATATCACAGGGAACACACACTCATATATATATATATATATATACTAGGTACTGCTGTCTAATTTGTTCAATGTGACGCACTAGTGTGCAAAAACAACTGAGAGGAGCACTGAGGCGGGCTGGAGGAGAAGAAAAACATGAAGGGGACAAAGGCAGTAATGAATCTGTGAATGGAGGCTATTTGGTTTCTGTGCAGGAAAATTTTAAATCTGAAGGGAAAAACTACTGGATAGATTTTGCACAGTCTCTGCCCTCCAGAGTGGTTGAGGCAAACCTGACTGCTCATCCAACTGCTCTGATAAACTGCAATTATAAACTGAACAGGAGATAAGTTAGAAAACCACCAGATGGCACTGTCCTAAATGCTATTTATATGGCAGGAGCATGAGCATCAAACGGTGACATAGTGAAAGAGTAGTCCTCTGTGGAGTAACTCTGTGTGTGTGTGTCCTTGTGTAAATAATAAATGCGATCCGGTTCCTCTCAGCCTGATGCCCTCATTACTTCCTCTGCTGCTGCGACCACTTTGCTCCTCTCTTTTAACCTTTCTTCCTCTTTCTGTTCCTGTTTCATTTGCCCCCACACAGCTTTGGTGTGCCCTCAGTACTGCAGCTCCTCTTTCAACCCTCCTTATATTCTTTTTCTGTCTCGTTTTTCCGCTTGTCATTTCTTTTTAACATTAAATTGTAAGCTTCTGTCCCAGCCTAAACCAAAGAAGAAACACTTCTTGTGGATCTTTTTATTGCCTCTTTTTTCTCTAAAAATAATCACCATGTGTCACCATGTTGTACTTGTATTTGCTTTTTGTGTTAGTGATGTTGAAACTATGTTCTCCCCTCCATCCTCAATCCTCAGAAGATTATAACAGGATTTTATTAACCATGTTACATAAGGCCATTTTAATTTCTTCTGAGAGCTTTCTTAACAGGTACACGCTGCTTAACACAGTGTGATGGGTTAGGTCTCCTAGAAGCATTAGAGCCTTTATGTCTGGTTCCAGACTGCAGAGAGAGTTTAAGGACCCCATCTGTCCGTTATTAATATAATGCATATTGTATGATGAGGACAGGGCCAGCGCTGCTGTTAAGGACACTGAGGTCGTATCATCAGAATTTTTACTGTATTGAGGGACATTATCAGATTTTTATTGATTTAGATTTTTTTATGGTGCAGCTATTACAACAGCAAAACTAGCTATAATAGTGATTATGTAGTTTAATGTTAATGTTCATTTTTATTATTTTAGTTTGCAGTGATTGAGGTAAAGGCTGTATAATCATGCAGGTGTTTATTTTTTGAGCACAAATATTGAACATTGTGTGTGTGTGTGTGCGCACGCGTGTGTCCTCACCACATCAACCAGTTGTGAGATCTTAAGTCCAAAGCGTACAGTTATGGTGTCATTGGCGTGCTGGACAGGGCGAACCCACTTCTGGTAACCCCGGAACAGGTTCCTCAACAAGGAATCCTCCAACTCAGCCAATGACACAAAGTCATCGTGAACTGGAAGAATGAAGACAAAGCAGACAGGACGTAAGGTTTGGAGAGAAAGTGCTATAGTGTGTATGAGATTAAAGCTATGGATACAATAATGGTGCTATAACTGGTATATTATTCAATTAAAAGTAAACTCTTACACTTTGGAATACAATTAGAATAAATGTCAGTGAGGAAAATGGGGCCAGAAATTACAGATTTGACCAGTGGTATGTGAAATGAAAAGTTATGGAATCACTAAAGTTATTACAATTCATAATGAATTAGTGCATACACTAATTTTATTCTCAGTGCTTTCAATAACATGTTAAGACACTGCATTTCAACCCAGAAATGTGGATGCAGTGGTGGAACATTAAAAGTCAGAACATTACAGATATCTGACAAACATAAATTTCAATACACCTTTTACTGCCAACTTTGTGAAAAACTTGATCTGCTAGTGGTGCTATAGGTTAAAACTCAGGATTCATCTTCTGGATACTTTAAATATCTATTCTCAAATGTGAGAACATCTGATCTGATTTTCTTTGTTTTACTATGAATATAATGTAAATATTTATTGAAAAAACTAATTATGGACAAAACTGCAGCTGTTTTTCTCTATTCTATACAGTTTATCTGTCTGTCGAAAGAAAAAAAAACCTAAATCCACGTCAGTACCTCTAATTATACGGCTAGTTTGCTCACATGTGCACAGGCCATGTATGGATAAATTTCACCCTCTTGTCTAGTCTCACATGTTTAAAATCACAGAAAAACACAGTCATGCATAAATAAAGTGAGTCACCTCTGCAGTCTCAAAAGTAAGTGAAAGGAAGCATTAAGTCAGGGCCTTAGAGTCAGGTACACACACACACACACACACACACACACACACACACACACACACACTATCAAACCCAGAATGACAGCTGGTCATGGCCGAACGAATGCATCTAAGCTCCCAAGGCTGACAAAATAATCATGCTGACATGATCACCTAAGACAGAACAATTGCCAGGGGAGATGAGCTGAGCTCAGAGCGCTTTGTGCAGTCAGCCACAAGACACAGCAGTCAGTTAAACAGTGACGCTCATGGTGAGCAGGAGACAGTGCCTTCACTTCACCAGCCACCAGGTGCAAACAGATGCCAGACAGACATGATAGGTTCTTAGGCAGGTAATTGCGAAAAACACGGATTTTCTCCAGACATAAAATGTGTACAAGTGTAACCTAACCTGTACCCCAGACTGGATAGAGCAGCATCTTGTTTCAGTAAAAGTAAAATGACAGTAACTAATGACAGGCAGCGTGCTCATCAGCAGCTACAGTATGTATCCAGTAGAATCGCCATTTAGTAAGCCACTGAACCTCTTCACTGTTAGTCATTGACTCTCTCTGTGAAAGACAGATGACAGCGGCATTCATTGCGTGCTCAGAGCATTATGTGGTATTTGTACTTGAGCAACACAACAGATCCTCCCTCAGTAAGTCATCTGCTCTATCAGCTCAGAGCTCTGAGCATTCCTCTGCATAAGAGGAAAATATCTGCCACTGCCAGTGATAGTGATGCAACAGAGGCTGATAGACAGTAAGGAGAAGTTGGATTCCTCTCAAACAAAGGGAATGGAGCAGAGGAGTGGAGAGAGCTGATAAGAGAAGGAGTGAGACGAAGTGACCCAGAGCAATTCCCTGCAGTGCCTGAGAGAGACAGAGCGAGGGGGCAGGGTAGAGGTTGGTACAGAAGGAGAAGTTAACTGGGGCAAGGGGAATGAAAACAGACAGCAAAACAGATAGCAAAGAGAAAACAAATCCCCTGTTCAACTATTCTTAACAGAGACAAGGCTTTGGACTGTGCAAGCCAGTCCCTCACATCTTATATGCTACATAAAGTACTTTATTTGTACTGCAGCTATATAACTACACCTGCTTCTATTAGTGGTATACATCCACTATAGTTTACTCCAGAGACATAAAACCACCTGACTTTAAGAATGCAGCATCCTGAACAGATACCATAGCATTTTGTTTACTTTTCTGCATGTAGTATATGTTCTGTGTTTAATTTTGATCTTTTCAAAGGGTTTTTTGCTGTTCGGGATTTGGGCCCAGGGGTGTAATTACAATTTGTGTTATTAATAGAGCTTAGGATTATTTGGGTTATTAATTGGCCATGCTATATACAATAGCTGTTATTTTGTTCTTGGAGATACAGCACAATTTTTTCAACCTTTAAATGTCCAGTATAGGTAAAAATCTCTCCCTCTGCTATATCTCATATAAAATGCTTCAAAATGCTGGTAATTAGCTGGTGCAAAAAATATTATCACCTATTCCTCTTCAATGCACTGGCTACCTGTTGCTCTGCAAACTTAGTACAAAATTCTGCTGCTATACCTTTAATGCACAGAGAAATCTGACCTGAGTTAAATTCAGCCTTTTTTGCCTTTTGAGATCCTCAGATTCTTCTTACCTTGTTATTAACTGTGACATTTTATGGCTCTCTGAATTTTCTTTTTAAGGCCCATTTTAGAGCTGCTTTTCTGTGAGTTTATATTTAGCTGCGGCTGTTGATTTTGTCTTCTGACAAGGTTTCTCATGATTCTATATATAAACATGACCACAGCTGAGGTAAAACGTCTTCACGCGTGGCCAGCGAGTGGAAATTATGAGATCTTACGGGATGAGATTTGGGTTAGAGGGTTTGTTTTATGCATGCTGTCATGACAGATGGGGTTAGGGTGTGGTGAATAAATAAAGTCCAAGTACTGTAGCAAGACAGCACACATGCATATGTAGTTTTCTCTGCTTGTGTAAATGTGAAGAAAAAATTAAACTTTTTGTTTGCTATACGTGTGTGTGGAAACACGCTACTTTTAATTTTTTTTGTTTTGCCATTCCTCACTCTCTTCCTGTTTCCTCTTCACCATGTAGAAGTTGAAGCACACACTGTATTCAGGCTCTGACAGATTACTCCCCATTGCATCAGATCCCCTGTGCGGCACTCAGTTTGTAAAGGCCTCAGCACACTCAGCCAGCTGTATCCTATATAGGACTGCTACAGAAAGCAGATCTACCTTGTGATCCAAATCCACAAAAAGAGCCAAGCTAGTCAAAACACTGCAGAGATGGATTCATCTATAACAGACTGCTCCCTTCCTGAGACTGAAGCTGCTTGACTGTGTGTCTGTGTAATGTACTTGCACTGTAGGGCTATACAATATGAGAATTAGTTTGAGTTTTAGCCAATGGGAGTGATGCTATTTTGGCTGTTCCTCACTATCTGCACACCTACAACTGGTTGAAGGTAAGAATTAAGTATAGTTAGGGAATAGGGTGAGGGTGGGGTTAGACATGTAGTTAAAGGAAAAAGGTTAGGAAATGCATTATGTGGATGAGCTCCCTCACAAACTTAGCTGTACAAGTGTGTGTGTGTGTGTGTTTGTGTGGCTGATTGAACCGAGGTGAAGGGAAGGTTATTGATCAGAGCGAGCAGTGCGATGGCCGGGGGATGGAGCGGATTCTCATGTGGGCAAATTATGACGCATGAGTGTGTGTCTGTGCATATGTGTGTTTGTCATACAGAGGTCATAAGAAGACAACGTGCAGCATGTGCATTCTGTCCGCACGCATGTACTATATGTGGCGCCAACACAGGTACAGACACACGGGCGAGCTGGCACTTAAACAAACACCTTGCCTCCTCCTTGATATGAAACACCCCATGGGCGACACTTTGGTGTGATCATCTTGACACTGCCACCATCTGTTCACTGTGGAACCGCTGTGGGATGTACCACTGTGAGGGGTAATAGAATGAGAGGGAAAACAGAGGGGAACCCCATTTTCACAAATGAAAGACAGTTTAAGTTAAGTCTCTGCCTTTTGTTTTCTCACTGAAGTTCGCTGGTGATTTATCATGAGATGCTTCAAGATAGAGGAAGACAGAGGAAAGACACAGAGTTCGGATAGAAGGCTTTCATCTGGGCTGTGGCACTGCTCTTCTTTACCCACAATGCAATGAGAAATGTGCCTCTGAAAGAGCTTTAACTTAATAAAATGGTTATTCCCATATGATATAATGCTCCATATACAAACTACTACTGGCTGCTACTGATGAGTCTGTATAGGTCTATGGATTAATCTCGATATTGTTTATAGAGACAAGTGTTGTGGTTGAAATTTGGATTATGTTTTTAGTTCTGTGAGCAAAATATAAATCCATTAATGGTTAATTAGTTGGTGAAAGAATACAAATTTTGACAAGCACCTGAAAATCTAAAGCTGAGGATATCCGGCACTAGAGGTAGGAGAGAGATTATGTCAGCTGTGACATCCCATTCCAACCTGCTTCCAATAGCTGTCATTAATCAAATCTCCTCTGCTGGAAGATTAGTGTCAGATTAAAATGTGATTCATCATAAAATTATGTATGGACTGAATTTGGAAGAGCAATTTGGTCACTGAAGATGGATTCATCATTTCCATAAAGTCTTCATCACATATCTCTCCTTCTCTCCTTTGCTTTATCACACAAACACACACACACACACACACACACACACACTGCACACAGGCAGTCGCCTATACACAGTATATACAGCAAGAAAGATTTACAGCATGTGCTGCCAAGAGAATCTCTAGTTAAAGATTGCTGGTGTAAACACGCGCACGCGCGGGCGCGCGCACACACAAACACACACACACACACACACACACTCTCTCTCTCTCTCTCTCTCTCGCAGTTGGACCAGTACTCTATTTCTGGCTCAGTGCGACAGTCAGAAAAAATGTATTATTTTCTTTTCATAACAAACTATATGACTCACTCGGGCAACAACTTTATTGTGTAACGGAATTCTTCCCCCATAGATTTTAATGTTTATTAAATGTAGACATTGTTCTACATTGCTCTCCTACAGCGTGTTAACACAGCTCATGCCCAGTGAACAGCAGGACGCCACGCTTCAATTCTATAATAAAACATGGATGCGCTCCTCTCACCTGACACTGTCATTGTGTCTCGCTGCCCACCCACGGTTAAAAGTGCAGCCACACCTGGATTATACAATATGAAAACTCTTTAGTGCAGCAGACCTGAGCAGGCGGTGCACACCGGCTACTAACTAAAGATGCTGGGTTTTGGCCGCGCAGCATCTTTAATCACCAGCGTTTATCCCGAGTCAATTTACCCTTTGTTTTAGCCAGAGGAGATGCTACCTGGCAGTGATAGTAGTACACTACTACAGAGATGAAATGTCCTGAACCTTACCTTGCACAGTAGCCTTCCCCAGAGCCACGCACAACCACAATACCGCAACCGCAAACTTCATGCTCCTTCTCATTGTCAACAATACCGAACGGATCTATCCACGGCGAAGATCAAATCATTTTACTGCTCGCACAGTTCTGCAGGATGCATGACTTCAACAGCCAAGTGGGACCTCAGGAGCATCACCACTTTGTTGTCCAGTGTTAACAATGAAGGGCAGCTGGTATTTTTGCTGCTTTGTGCAACACAGACCGACTTCACCCTGTTGAGCGGCTGCTCTTCCTCCAGTTCTGTCGCCTGTTCCGTTTCGCTGCAACCGCTTCTCTTTGTGTGTGTGTGTGTGTGTGTGTGTGTGTACCGGAGATAGATGCTGCCGGAGCGAAGCCGGACTGAGGGCGGGACGGAGGAGGGCTGGCCCGTCAGAGGATGGAGGGAGGAGGTCGGACTGGGTAGCGGATCTGGTCCCTGTCCAGAGTAGTACACAGTGGTGTGCTGCACTGGTTCTCAAACTTCTTTCAGTATAATGTACCGCCCTCAAGTAACCCTTGACCAGCAGAGAAAAACTGCCTGTCAGATTTAACTGGAAACACTCAAATGCAACATTTTTTAATGTGTTTACATATGTCAAACAAATTTACACCCAAAACTGGGCAAGAGTCAAACTCTCTTTATTATCTCTTTATTACTCTACGCTCTCTTTCAGTGTGAAAACTGGATCACTTACATTGGTTGTGACTGCATTTTCACTGTTTACACTATTTAATGATTGCATTTAAATTAGGTGTACTTAATACAAATAGTGGTTTATCAAACTTATTATTATATTTGGAATTAAAGTAGAATTATTTTAGGAATTATACATGATTGCAATTTTGTAATTAATATCTTTTTCTCACTCATGAGCTACAATACTCCAAAGTACCTCTAGAGGTTCAGGACCCCCATTTGAAAAACACTGTTGTAGCTGATAGGAGGAGCACAGCTAGATGGACCCGGGTTGAAACAGAATTTCCCCAGGTTCCTAAGCTTCCTTTCACAGTCCAAACACATGCACTTAGGCAGTGCTGACTTCAGTTTGCCCATAGTTAAAGAAAATGTTCATATGTCAGCCCTGTGGTAGACTGGTGAACTGTGCAGGATGCACCCTGCCTCTCTCCCAATGACAGCTGGGACTGGCAAAAGCAACGCTGCGACCCTTAGCAGGACAAGCAGTTAGGTTAATGGATGGATGGACATAACATAACAAAATAAATTAATGATTAGATTACATTAGCAGTCGGATGCTGGGAAAATGCTGACACTGGTGAACACAACATCATAAATAAGTGAATGAAAGCTCTTGCCACATATTGATTTAACACACATTTTTCTCTAAGTATCTAATTTCAGGTAAAAAAGCTGTGGCCCTTTCACGTAGAGTACTATACTCATCGAAAATGTGTCTCACTTCTGTTTTAGCATCACTGATGAGGGTTATTACACATGGAGAGCAAAATGCTGTGTTGAAATTGGAACCACATCCGTCAGTGAGGTCACACTTTCTGCATCACTATAGTTAAAAAGTAAAAGAGTCAGGAATGTGTTATATGCATCATCAAGCTTTTGCAGCCCATCTACCATTCTCCAGCACTGACACAAGCATAATACCTCAACTTTTACAATGTCAGTAATGATTCTGCAAAACCTCACATTATACTCACTGGCCATGTTATCAGATACACCTGTAAAATCCAGTGTTTTAAAAATTTAGTTTTTATGTATTAGCTTTTAAGTTAAAACTGTCTGAAAGGTGATACTTCTACCATATGTTTATTATTAAAGTCATAGTAGGTGGTGGAGTCGTACTGGACCGCATTGTATTAGAAGGTGTTTCTAATGTTTTGGCCCCTTTATTCATTTTAAATATTATAAATATCATTATGACTTTCTCTTAATATAATGTACTGTTTTACACTTGTAAAAGTAGAATTCACAGCATAGAGCTGTAGGGGATTGCACTGGATTTTACAGGTGTACCTAATAAAGTGAGTGTATGTTTAGGTTTTTCGAATTACAACTGCATAAGTGAAAAAAATGTAGAAAACATTTTATAGCATCAGAGGGAGCTGTGGTGAGTCTGATAAATTCGGTTAAAAAAATTCTGAAGGCATGGAGTCAGAAATAAGTGATCTTACCAGATCTTTGTAATGTGCCTGGGTTGCATACAGGCCTTCTGTTGTTATACTGTGGTTTTGTTTTTTGCTATAGCCCGAAACCCCGCCACCTAACACAACTTATATAAAGATTTCTTTTAAAACGAACAGTGGAGCTGTCACAGAGAACCCTGCTGCAGCCACATTCCAGATGGACTGAAGTGCAACCTAGCTTAGCTGCTTTAAACTAGCTTAGCTGCTCACACAAGACAAAAAAGGTACACACATCATCTAGAAACAATGTTAGGCATCGGTGTAAACTCTGAATCATTGGTCACTAAACATCATAACTTTCCATTACAGTTTAACGTCATGTCGAGAGAATCAGGTCCACACATTGTGTGGAGTTATTCTGCTGTAGAGACATTTTGTGCACCATGTGGAGAAACATTGTCTCAGTGTAGGGCCGACCTGTGTAATGACGTGACACACTGGGAAACACATCCAAGATTACCTGGACTTTTCACTTGAGAGGTTGCAGGATAAAGCACAGGTAACCTCTGGTTGGTCTGACTTGTACATTTGCGTTCACACATGCAGCTCACACAGATAATACCTAGATACATTCAGGGCTCCAGGGCATGTCTGAAAGCAGATTATGTCATTGCAATGCTGTATAAAGGACGCAAAGGAATCCCCTTTCAACCACAGCCTTATCAAAGTGACTGGTAGAATTTATATTTACCTTTGGTGTGGCATTCGTATTATATTCCATCACCTGCTTTCTCCATTTAGCAAATAAACGTGATTCTTCTCTTTGTATGTTCCCGATAATGTTCTTTGCATCTTTGGCCAAGATAGACTCACAATATTAACAGCTGGTGAAGTACAGTGTACATATGCCCCTGCTTTATCCTGCATTGAACCTGCTCACATGCACACATAGCTCAGGGGAAAAATCAAGCTCTGCTCAGGTAACAAAGTAAAACACCATTATTTGTATTTGTGTTGGTAATAATATAACAGTTTGAGAAATAGTAATACTTTCCTTGTTACTAAAAAAATTATAATATTGCAGTAACTGGGCATTTCTGTCCAACACTGGTAGTAATTGAGACACTAATCCTAATCTGTGATCCTGATGACAAGTGATGAGGTCATGAAGAGGATGACAATGTTAAGAGTAGGTGGGCTGTCTGACTTACACTTCTAGCCTTCACTTCGACAAGCCCTTTCTTATATTTGACAGTAAATCAATATTTTTGACTTAAACCAGACAAGAAAAGTGTTTTTTCTTCACACCCTAACATGACTGACATCAACCATGAACATAACAGCCTCAGGAGTCCAGCTCAAGTTACTGCACAGAAGTTCACACAAGGAGCAAAGCAGTTTGCTGAGCTACAGGACGTACCACTTTACTTTATGAGTAACATCTATAGATGTCATCGAGCACTTTAGTTTATGATAAATTATTTCAGATCATCTTTCAGGAAGCAGTGACCTGTAAGTTTCCTCCTAGCTCATCACATTGTTTTATTGGCAGTGGGTCTGCACATTATCATAAATCATCAGAGTGCAATTTAACGCTTCGTTCATTCAGCTACACACAGACTGACAAGCTGTGTCATGCCATACCTTGCATGCTATGTCATGCTCATTATATCTCATTGTGTTGTCCTGGGAGACTGTTTGCTTCAACCCAGTCTGAATCCATGCTAATAATATAAGATACACAGGAGGGAAAAAAAGGATTCCAGATGAGTGGAACCATACTGTGTGCCACATCACATCCTGAAACCAAATCTGATTAGACTCCACGATGTGTGTGGGCATGATGGATTCCAGTCTGATTCCAATCCAAGTGAACCCACATGACTGGAGATGTTTCTGTTTTATTGTATTTTATGTAAGTTTCTATTTGAAAGCTATCACCTTTCGTTGATAAAAGGCAAAGTGGTGAAGATGAGCACTTACTGTAGCACAGTTTATCTAATTATATGCTGTATAAGCCAAGTGGATGAAAAGATCCAACTATTGATCTTGCACAGAGTTTCCATACACTGATGGGAAACTGAGAAAGATGCATCTCCTCCAGTCTGATTCAGCCCTGTTACCAGTTAATAGTGGGTTAAGAAAAATAGAACCTATTTCAATATAATTGTTTTTCTCACATGTAATATAAAATGCATGGCATCGCTATGTAAAAGATAACCAACAAATAAAATGTGAAGAATGAATGATTTATGGAAGTGCAAAGCCAGACAGCCAGGCCATCTGACAGAGAGCAGAGAGCTCACAGTCATTTGCTTTGTGTCATTTATTCAGGCAATCAAATAAGCAGTTGGTTGACTCGTAAACAACTCATGGCGAGCTGGTGAAGGAGATGGACTCTATCTCTCTTCTAATTAAGTCTGTGCTAACAGCAGCTGGAAGAAGGACTGCAAGGTGAATCATTTTTGCACCCACGCTCGAATGCGCACACACGCACAGAGTTAGATACAGATGCATTGGGATTTGATTGATCATTCATAATAGGCATTAACACTCCCTTCTCTGCTGCATGTCCACATGCATGCCACATACTTGAAAATCTGCCACTTGGCTGCATTTGTTGGCTTTGTGTACCTCATTAAATAGTGCCGTACTCATGCACCTGATCGCTGCTATGCTATTGCCGTAACTTGCCCAGTGGGGG
>OMLM01012426.1:285-28373 GCA_900302695.1 Helostoma temminkii
AAGGAAAGAAGGAGAAACAGAAGGAAACAAGAAAAATACTTTTGTAGATTTATTACCAGAAAGCTAGTTGCAAAGAGAATGTTCGGGACTGACAAGCCACTGAGCCGAGCTTGCGTCCAGAGTCCTGATCTTAGCACGGTGATGCAAGTGTCTGAACCCAAACCATTAAAAACTATCTGAACTGCAAAATCATATAATTCTGTAAAGAGATGAAATGTTTTCTGTTTACATTTAAACAACTGTAAACATACAGTCATTATGATTATAGAAACTGTAATCTAGTTGTCATTACGTCCCCCACAAAACATATTTCTGATGGAAGTTTGTATAAAAACATAATTTTTGGGAGGTTGGGTTGGAATAGACATTGGAATATTAAAAGTGCAGCACACACTGACACACCAGTACACACCACATCACACTGAACTTCTGGTGGAAAGTGTGCAAGAAGAAAAGATTGCATGGAAATATGTCTCATCCCTCTGTATGTGTGTGTGCAAACATTACTGAACTCAGAACTACAGGTGTAGCGTGTGACCATGAATATGAGAAGGCACATAGTTTGCCGCGATGTGCAATCCTGTCACTGTTGGACTTTAGGTGTCTTTACTAGAAAAGAAAAAAAACCAAACTGAACTGTGACTATAACCTGCACACAGTAAATACTGTGTAATAGGAACAGAGACACTGCTAGGAAGGTGGACGTTGAGGAATTTTGCTCATGAATGACAAAACATGGTGGGTTGGTGGAAGCATGTATGCTGCACATCTGGCAGCAGGCAAACAAAGCAAGCTGACGATGACAAGATTGCTGTTTTGCTGGTGTGCTGATAGATGACACACTTTAATAATGACAAGTCGACCTGTGATGACAGCATCTATGGTAAACAATGGAGCACAATGACAGCTCAGGGTGTTTGTTCACCCATTATGTCTGTTTTCACAACAACTCGGCCACACGCTCGACTGTTGTCTGAAGAATAAAGGCAGGGATGACTGAAACTGATGATAATTCATAAATGTCAATCTACTGCTATTGAGTAAACTACAGAGTAGGCAGCAATGGATGAGTCAACAAAGGAGCGATTTCAGACACAGCACAGGCATTTTCTAAACTTAGCAGCATACATTTGCCAAGTGCTTCTATGCTGTGACTTTAGCAGACAGTAGCTGTTGAGAATCTTGATTTTGGAAGTCCACGTCCACCTTCTGCACCAGAATCACACCTGCAGGTTGCTTTGCAGGAAAGCTCTCACTGAGCACAGTGTGTCATGTCTGTCACTGAATGGAAGAACATATGTTTTATCATCGTGGTTCGCAGCATTGGAATGAATCTGGTCAGCAACAGGTTCCTAATACTAAGGTATCCTCATGCGCGTGGGCTGTTGGTGTCACCACTGATTGCAGCAGAGGAAACAGGAGCACATTGTTCACTTTCTCCTGGACGTCTGTGAGTGTTCAGAGCAGCTGCACCTCCTCTCACTCTATTGTTCCTATAAGATAAATTGGAGCCATTGTCAGTAACAGTGAAAAGGCATTAATTGAAGGTTTTCCTGCTGCAGCTTTAACTGCAACACGTACACACAAAACCCAGCTTCAAAGTAATTAAACACATTAACACTTCAAGCAGAAGCGCAAAAAAAGAGGCTCTCTTTTGTGTACATTCGCTTTCATTTATCACCGCAGACTGAACAGAGAGAGGGGAAGCACGAGGATTTAGCATATCTCTGCGACTGAAGTGATGGAGCAGAAAAGAAGAGGAGAAAGAAGAAGAGGAGGAGGGAAAAAGGAAAAGAGAGAGCGAATCCGCCAGGGTTCTTTACTCTGGTCGACAGTGTAAAATGTCAGATACTCATCTGGAAATTATTTCCATTTCATACCACTGACATCTTCCCAAGTGGGGACTCTGAAATCTAATTAGTTTGACCGGAAAATGGTGACCAAGGTAGCGGAGTGTATTATGCAGAGAGAGAGATCGTCAGGGTGAGTGAGGGTCCCCAGGGTTAACTGGAACTCAGGAGTGCAGATAAGGGCTACAGGGGAAAAAACTCAGGAGGGCTACTCCATTTTAAATAGCCTTGACTAATGGAGGCAACCTTGAATTCAGCGTTCCGGTCCTCTGACAGCACCGCTGCCAGGCCTCACTGGCAGTGCAGGAGAGGGAAGAAGAGAGATACCATTTCCTCCCGAAAGGGTTACCCCAGAACTTTTCAAACTTGCCTTAAGTACTGATGAGAAACAGCCAGTGCTGCTACTGTTCAACACTTGGCAGTTTATAGAGAAGATCAGCTGCACCCTCAGTTAGTAAATGTTCATCACACCAACTGATGTAAAATTCTACATTTAGTGTAGTAATCATTTAGCTGTTTCCACTATCAAAAGTCAACTTTATTTCCACATCTGTGAGTTCTAAGACATATGCATTACACACACTTCCACAACCTTTCTGCCTCGCCACATAAACCCCACAGTATTTCATGATCGTTGGTATTGATAAATTGTGGTGGATATAAGGACGCACTGTCATGGCTCGAAACTTTTCTCCACCTGCTTTGGGGATAAAAAGCTGCTAAATTTGGGCAGTGGTCAGTGGATAATACCCCAGGTAACACTTCCAGGTGCTTTCAGGGCTTGGCAGTAGTGGTGTTTATCATGATTACTGAAACAAATGTGTCACTTTGCAGCAAGAAAGACAAACATAACCAGTTTCTGGCAGCAGTACAGATGTAGCGTAATGTACCATTGGTAAACAATACAGTAAAAAAAAGGACAAAAAGATGAGACAACATAAAAAGTTAAAATGATGCAGATTTACTCTCCTCCATGTTGGGCCTAAAGAGAATCTCTGTAGAGCATGATTGTTTTCAGGAAAGGTTACGGAAATTTAACCACTACATTTGTTTTGTGTATATAAGTGTTATTTTGATTTGATAGAAGGACGGAGCGCAGGCGAGGATGCCGCCAAATTAATACCATCCAATAATTAAACTAACACTCATTAGAGTGAAGGTTTAGTTATACAGTGATGTTTGTGCTTCACTCAGGAAAATCAGGGGCAGGAAATATACCCGAGTCAGCAGTCTGTGATCAGCCTTTGATGATGATCTGGGCTGGGGGCGAGTAGCAGTAGCAACCTGCACATGTCCACTACCAGAGGAAGGCTTTATTAGCCGAAATTGTTATTGATCTTACATCTTAGCCACAACCCACCCTAACCACCCAAACCTTACTTCCTATCATGCTCACCAATTAGCTCCAGCTCAGACCAAAGCCAATTAGTGCTTGTGCGTAATTAGGACGAACATGACCTCCATCAGCCTGGTGCTAAATTCTGTGATTAGAGCTGCAGATCGTTGTGCTGAGGGCCTGAGCACAGGGCTGCTCGCTGATTGGCCCCTTGATTTTTCATATTTTGAGTGTTTATTAAGGGGTAAAATAGTGTCATACAAAGTGGGGTAATGTAAGACAAACAGCATCTTTTTATTATTGTTACACTACTCATACAACAAAATGTGTACAGTCTCAGTAGGCATGTGTCGTATGAATGATATGACTTGGATGCTTTCACTGAAGCAACAGTTGGATTACATTATACTATGACTGTGGTGATTGAACAGAAGGGAAGCTTCCTGTTTATCTCCTCTTGTACTCGTAAACATCACCTGTTCAAAGATGGTTCCCCTGAGACAAGTGTCAGAGAGCTTGTATGTGTAACAAACACAAACAGACAGAGTGGTAAGTCTTCCAGGAGGAACATCTGTAACATGAACTCAGGAGGACCGATATTCAGCAAACACCTTGTTGACGTGATTTGTTTTCATGCACTGGATGGATTCTAAATCATTTCAAATCTAAATTTCTTTCAGGATGAGCCAGTTTATTCTGTTAAGTTTTTAAATGAGACACTCTAATTCAGACTTTACTGAAGTTTAAAAAACTTGAAGGTGGTGCAGGAGGAAAGTCTTCGGGTCAGTCAAAACATTTTTCAACAAACCCGCTCACGGGGGCAGGATGTCATTCATCCCGCACTTTGTAATTATTAATTAAGTTGTAGATGAAAAAATAAAATGTATTTCTGAGACTTCCAAACTGAGCCTCAAGATCAGCAAGACCTTATTTGAGCTCATGCCATAGTACCACATATTCCCAAACTATTTTAGTTCATTTACTACAAACCATTTGTCACATGACAATGCTCAAGCTTTTTCTTAAACCTGGGGTAGCTGCTTGCTTTGCCCAATATATCGGCTTTTCCTGCCACCGGCCTAGTTTTCATGTTGTGTTTGTGTTTTACCAGAGCATCAGCTACAACACTAGCTCACTCTATGGCTCCTCTATTGGTCCTGACAGACCATACCTCACAGCATCAATGTGTGAAACAGTCTCCCACTAATGATGACTCTATAGTTTGTTTACACTTGTACTAGGAGCATAAAACAACTAACACACATGTATTACAGTTCTTACGAAACCTAACCATGTTTACTTTGAGCCTAAACCCAACTAAACTGCCATAAATGTTGAGAACACGGAGGACGGTTACTAGAAAACTGGATTTACACAGGTACAGACTGTTCCCTGATCCATTAAAACAACAAAACATTAAGTTCCATGGCAAATATGACACATTAATTAGCTAGTGACACCAATGACTAATAGCATTTACTGAAAATAAGAGCACTTCTTACATGAGAATGCAGCAAATGACCTACAGAAGATGCTGTATCAGCAACACATCAGCCTCAGGCCTCTACTATAACTGTGTTTCTACACTAATCTGATCACAGAGATTAGAAAAAAGATGTCTGTCAATGTTGGCTTTGTCACAGATCTGACAAAACGGTGCTACAGAACTGTGTCAGTAATGGTTTCTATAGTAACAGAAGATCCAACTGAAACTGCCAGCTAGTTCTGCAGAAAGCAAATGGTGAATGGAGCAATAGCAATTACAGATAAAAATTTAGGAGTCATATGTCTTAGTTGTGTGACCAAGCTTGCTTACAGACTGGTCCACCAGAGCTTGGCTGCTGAATTCTTCTGTTATTGTGTACTAAGTTTAGAGTTTGTTCAGCCACGCAGCTCTGAGGGCGTCCATGCTATATAAGCCTCCTGCTGACACGACGTTCAGAGGCGAAGCACTTATTAAACAGCCAGTCTGAGTCGCTCATGACTTAACATTTTGCAAGCTCCTTGCTTTTTGCATGGGAAGTGCTTAAAAACTAAAATCCACGGCAGAGACGAGCGTGAGAATGTGGAGAGGGAAAGTGGAAAAAAAGAAAAGAGTGGGAGCATGGTCGCTACTCAGCACTCCCCGGGATTAGAACGTACACATCAACCTGCAAACAGACAGAAAAGCCGACTGTAGCTCCTTTTGCAAAAAGGAGGCAATGAATTTCAATTATGCATGAAGCTGAGGGCATTTTGAGAAATAAGCGCCATTTCCCGAGAGGACCAACACCCCCTCCACCTCCTGCAAACCTCCAGCCTCCAGTATCAAAGAATGATCTAATGTCACGCACAGAGGAAAGGTTACTTTCTGCATACGCATTGATATTTCTGCTTCCATCTCTGACCTTTTTCCATTCTAAGCTGTGATTTTTTTAAATGCGAACTCAGCCCTGCATCCCTCTGTCAGTTTGTGTCTGTCGGGCTGCTTTCCTCACACACAATCATATAACACAAGCGTTGGAAATAGAGAAAGCAAAGAAAAACCCAGAGGTTAGAAACAATGTAGTAATAATAACGTAACATTTTCTTTATTCACCATTTTTCATGTCATTTCTTGTAAATAATGACAAAAGCTGTTAGTTCTGTTATTTTTGCCTTAATTGGGTGTTTTGTTCACATAATTAATGTTTTAACAAACCTGTTCTTTTGCCTCCTGTAAATCAGCTGATCCTGTTTCACGCTCAACGCTCACTGTTTGATATGTGGTTTCATTTTTTTTGGCAACAAATTAAGCAATGTTCCTGGCACTCTGCAAACTATTAGTGAATATAAAAATACACATTGGGCTTTAATCGATTTCTTTCAAATGAAGAGGGACCTGTGTGTGGATAAAGGGACAATGAGTTTTTATCGGCATCTTGCTCACCAGCTTGTGTGAAGCTGAACTGTGACACTGCGCTCACACTGCCCTCTCAGGTTTTGGTTTATAGGGAAAGAGGCAACATTTAATTTCCACAAAGAAATACAAGTGTTTGAGACTGAAAATCTTTTGAACTGATTTGCTTGTTTTTTAGCGGTCCATCTGAAAGCTAAAAGCACAGTGGAGACCAAAGTGTTAATATTTGTTTAAATTCTATGTACATTCATCAGGTGGAAATGATGCCTATGTTGCAGTGTGCCTGTTTCAATAACAATTTTATAAAGTGACATGGTTGTGATGGCTTGTTATACAATTCTCTATCTGGTTGCCAAAAATGAATAATGTTGCTTTAGTAAACACTCACCAAAAAAAAGCCCCATACTCCCAGTTCATCATCATTTCCACCCTTTTCATCCTTCACCTTACTTTCCAACTTAATCATGCTTTCCTTTTCTGTCTGTCTGCAGACCTCAGGCCTCTTCCCGACGTGGCGATGACTGGTAACTGCACCCGTGAGTGCACTGAGTTTGGCCACTCTGACTCCTGCTGGATGCCTGGCCAACCTTCCCCCAACCGCAAGTTGTCCAAGAATGCCCCCAAGCTCTCCACCTTCGTGCCTTACCAGGAGATGGACGGGCAGGAGCAGCTGATGGCCAATGGCAGCCCCAAGCCCCTGGCGACGGAGGAGCGTGGGATGGGTGGAGGTGGCAGCAGCTCCAAAGTGACCAATATGCGGTTCATGACACCCTACAGCAGTGCCTACCCCATGGGTGGAGACTCATCCGGCAAAGACTGTGGGCTGGAAGAGATCCCGCTGAGCCAGGCGGTGGAGTACCACTCAGCCACCACCCCAACTGGCCAAACCTCCAAGAGGGAAATCTACCTGTGAGAGTGTAGTTCTCCACATCTAAACCCCCAAGCACCTCCCTACACTTTGGACTGTCTCCGCATTGCTGCTTGCCACCACTCATCCCACTCCTCACTGCTGCACCCTGTGCCTAATACTCGATGCGCTGCAGCACTGATTTCCCTTCTTCCTTTTTATAACTGCATCCATCGTACAAGGCTTTAGACCCTCACCCACCTCGCCCACTGCCACCGCCGCCACCCTCTTTAGAAACCAATCAAATGTAAAATAGAATTGATAAAAGCAACTGAAGAAAACCCGTGGCTCGTGCTGCTGCAGAAGGAATGTAAACTACACCACATTGTTGTGATAATTTAATGGAAAACTATTTAGCTACTCACGTATTTGAGTTGGTTTTTTGTGCGTTGCTTTAGGCTATATTACTGTGTTGGAACACACAAAAAATGGTGGGAGAAAGGAAAGAACTTGTTGTAAATCCTACTTAAGTATACTGTGTACTGCTATCTATCCTGAATTTTTGGATTTGCATTTGTTTTTCTTTTTTCTGTCAACTCTGGAGCCACCAGGACAAACATTTTTGGGCTCAGTTGCAACAAATCAACCATGCTCATTTTTTATCAGGAACAGCTTGTTCTCAACATTGAGATGTTTGCAGAAATACAGCTGTTTTCCAGCCTCTGGAGTTGTTGTTGAGAACACTTTTAGTTTGTTTTTTTGCTGTGAAGAGGTCTTTCTTCAGTGTACAGAGCTGTATATACTACAAACAGTGATAGAGGAAGCTGCTGTGGCTGTAAGTGTGGATCCGTGGCTGTCGTGCTGTCTGCAGATCTTCATGTAACGTTGAATTGATGGACTGACAACCTTTGCATGTACAGAAACGACACCGCAGCCTTTGCCGTCACACTGCAGGAACCTGGACTCTTGAGCATCACCGACGGTGCCGCGTTACACACAGGACTTTTTTTTTTCTTCCCTCTACAACTTTACTCAGATGAATTTGAATTTTCATCAGGGGACAAATCCATTACAGGCGCACCAATATCTGTTTATTCAGAACTGACAGAAATAAGTGGTTTGGCCAAAGCTCGGTTTCCAAGGACTGATTATTTTATTCATGCTGTTGTCAGTAGTATATTCAGATGGATGTCTGTGACAGTAAGATTTATTCTCCCATAAACCTACCCAAAAAACACATTTTGCTTTTCCTGCATAAATTTCTCCTTTTCCAATATTAAACTGAGTATTCCGTCTATTAACGAGCTGCTATATGTGAAATTATTTTCTTAAGTGAAACAAATGTTCACATGTGGGAAGTTAAAAAGCTACAGTACCATCCTGTAATCCCAATAACAACCCGTTATGACGGCATTGTTCACTGGAGATTTGACAATATTAATTAACAATATTGAAATTATACAATCAAACAAAAGTATCTTTTTTTTAAAGATTCCAGCTTCTGTGTTATGTATAATTTTAAAATAAAAATCTTGCAGTTGGGTAGAACAGCATGAGGTGTTTACTTGGTCTTTAGAAAACCATGTTTTTTAGCAATTTGATTTACTTTTTTTGGATATTGTCTAGTCTATAATAATAATCTGTTAAAAATCAAACTAGTAATGAATAGAATTTTTATTATTATTATTATTATATAATTTTTCATTATTTTATTAAACAATTCAAACTACCTATACTAAAGTTTTCTTCAAGGCTTACGGGTAACGTAAGCAGAATGGATGTACCGTTGATCCTGATTGTGGTGCTATATGAAATTCATGTGCTTGATCCTCTGGGGAGCAGGAATGTGATCAACAAATATTATACAGTTCCTCTGCTGGCAACTGGCCCGATGGTGGTATTAGAGACCCCAGAGGGCACTAGTTTCGATTCATCCTCTGGAATTCATACATATTCAAACCAAAATTAATATGCACCATTACCTTAAAAGATGCTGCATCTTGATGTTAATCAAACATGAAATATTAGGACTGGTGGTCGTGTTTGAGTGGGTCAGAGGATACACATTCATCTACTCGAGACAACGAATTCTATAAAAAAATACATGCATTTTATACATATTGTAACTGGCGATGGAATAAAGGCCAAATTGTTCATCAGTTGTTCTCTGGGGACCAGGAATATTTATAGCAAGTGACATATCACTTATTAGTTGCTGCAATATACAACCAAGAGCTCAACATCACAGTTGCTACAGCATGAAAGATTTATACCCAATATCCATACTGCAAAAAACAGTACAGCGAGTGCTGCTGCACATCTACCAGTTGCAGCTCTGGTAGTTGGAGTGTGTGGTTTGTAGCGACTGTGTTGAATGTTTCCCTGCTGTGTTTTTGAGCTTGAAGAAAGAGAGCTCTCTGGTCAGTGTCGCCTCTCGTTAGTTCCCACCTCTTTACCTCCTCAGTGTGAGACCGAGATGTTTGGCGTTTAGCAGGAGTATTTATTAAACCTGTTAGCTGTGTGTAGCAGGGAAGGTGGGCGCCACCTCCCAGGGTGCTGCAGTTGCACAGGAATGCAGGATTAATGACACCTGTACAGGCTTCAGTCCACTAACACCCCCTCTACACAGCGCAGCAGAGACATTCTAATTACAACCTGAGGCTCTGCACATTACCAACAATAATTTGCACCAGTAAAAGCAAGCTGGTTTGGGAGTTCATTCATTCTGAGCCACATGTTAATGGCTGCTGAGGGTAATGTGAGATTTCACCTGCAGTGATGCACACCAGCTGAGGCTGGATGGATGAAATAAAAGTTAGAGTGGGTGAATTAATATGCTGCAAAGAAAATAACCAAAACAAGTCATTTAGTCTCCTACTGAGTCTCACAACAAAGCAAGAAATCAGCCAGTTTGGTGAGATTGTTTCACTTGTTCCTACTAAAAATCGCATTTTGTTAAGTGACTGTTCTCAGGCAGTGAGTGTGTGTTACACCTTACAAGCGTGCATTTTTTTCAACCTTAGGGTTTGTACCCCAAGTTGACACAAAACTTGGGGGAGAGATTAATCTTGAGTTTACTTTTGCAACTTTATCACAGAAAATGCAGGTTATTTCTAAATTGGTGAACAGTGCAATCTCACCCCGAATGTGCCAATTTATTTTGTAAAATCCAAAATTACTGGCTTAGAGGGGTGTAAACAGATTGTGATTGTGTAACCATTAGCAAACATACCTAAAATAACCCCTCATGACAATCACTAACAGCAAGAATGTGACTTTAACAGTAATTTTCAGTGTGTGGATATTATTTTCTCTGTTATTAATGCAAAAAAGCCCTCGTGAACTCAAACATTGAACAATAGGAACAGAGACGCCCAAAGTTTTCCTTAATTATTTAAAAATTGTCTCCAACTTTTCAAGAAAAATACCATCAGGAAAAAGGAAAAGATTTGATTTTCCTCTAGTTGTAAATAAAATGTTCAAAAATTTAAGATTTGACAGGACAAGAGTGCCTTTATTTTTTGGAAAGCAAACACATTTTCCATTGTGAGCTCCTTTAGTCCTGCAGATGAGGGACCATAGCTGCTTTGAAAATTATTTCACTGTATTGTGACAAGATAGGAGCCAATTAGAGAACCATTGGTATTTCATGCAATATATAGTTAGTGTTTGCTATCTATATGATTTACTGTATGATAAAGGTATTAAATTAAACTAGAAATCAAGTCCACATCTTTCCAGTGGAGATATCTTCCTCATTTCAACTAATATATTAATTTCTAGAAACTTTCTGAAACAAAGAAAGCTTCAGTGGGAGCAAGTGTGATTATCTCACCCCCGCTGGCATCACAGTGTTGATGTCTGAATATAAAACTAAATTACTTGTCGTTTGTTTTTGCCTCGTGTGATGAACATCCACCCTCCAGAATCACAGAAGGAACATCAAAGTGCTGCTGCTGGGCTGTGACGTCTTCAAAATCTAAAGAGGCAGCAAAACGGGGCCATTTCCAGAGTAAGGGGAGGGGGGTCACACTCTCATTTTACTAGGCAGTTGCCTTCACTGAATGCATCAGACTTGTGCTCCAGCACTTAATTGGTTTCATTGTACATATGTTTGTTTTTGATGTGTGTAAGCTTGACATGTATGTGTGTGTGGGGGAAGGGGATGTGGGCATATAAAAACACAATCCCTTCATCCTCGGAAGGTGATTTGATTTATTGTTGACATATCTGCCTGTTCAGAAGCCACACAGACAAAGTATTCCCCTGCACATAAATCAACCATCATTCAGTGGACGTTCAGCCCTACCTGTGACAGAGATTTAGAGTTCATGGGCGCCACCGCGGTCCTCCATGCTCCCCGTCTTCCTCCGGTGATTTAACACTGGCGCTTGGAGCCCTGATTGATTATGTACAGGCCCAACATGGAAGTCCACATCCGCCTTCATTTTCCCTTCAGTATAAGTTCAACGTTTCACTGTAAACAAGTCATTTTTTTCCGGCCCAGCACCTTGGCAGCCGGTGGACTCCCCAGTGGCTCTCGTGTTATGCTGTGTAAGGTAGAGACAGTGGAAAGAAGCAGCAGGTCAGGTAGCATCAGTTTAACCTCAAAGGTTTGGCACCAATTAACCCCTGAAGAAGAAGAGTAACCTTGGGTGACCCTAATGCTGGCTGATGACCTCTGGCATTGTTGTTGCTGGCTTTACTTCCCAGTAAACCTGAGACCAAGAGCGCCAACATAAATAATGCTTGTGTGTGTGTTCACGGTCATTTTGACTTTCGTTGCTTACAGGTACGTACAGTAGAGGTTTCTTCTCATGCCATTTATAATTTACTTAAAAACTAAATTATTTAGAACATATTTACTGTTGGTGCTAAAGTTTTTGAACTGAGAATTTCTGTGAGACTGCAAACACTTCCTGCTTCCCAGAGAAACACCTTAACCTCCAGTACACGCCCCAGTCCACCACTGCCACCTACCCATCAACCTGCAGGAGAGCTGCTGTCACAACCTGTGTGTGTGTGTGTGGTCTCGGCATGCGGAGCATCCACCTTGTGTCCTGCTTCCTCCACACTGAAATGCTCTGCTGCTCGTCCTTTCACTTAATCATCAGTTATTTCTAAGGCTGCGCAAATCAGTGATTTATCATCAAATTTGACCAAAGTTTTCATTTGGTTCAGATCTAAACATTTTGTGTTTTTCTTGCAGTCCTTCAAAGTTGAATATTCAGGCACTAAAACGTGAAGGTGTGACTCATAATTATTTAAGTGTATTACTTTGCTACACAAACACTTAATAGCTTAAATGTATCATTTATTTGAATATACACTGACTTATGACTGACACAACTGAAAGTTTCTTCTTAATTTTTTCCACAGAGAACTGTCAGTGACTCTGCAGCTTTATCACTTCAGTAACAGCCTTATAACCTGATAATATGTTAAGAACTGTGTTCACTGCAGCTTGTATTTCATG
This sequence comes from Helostoma temminkii, assembly GCA_900302695.1. Lineage (NCBI taxonomy): Eukaryota > Metazoa > Chordata > Actinopteri > Anabantiformes > Helostomatidae > Helostoma > Helostoma temminkii. The sequence continues at coordinate 12,673 of OMLM01012426.1, forward strand.
CTTTTTAAACCTATGTTGTTTTACTCAAACAACCGTGCAGGAGTTGTGAAACTCTTATGCTCTCTTTGTAGCTGTGATTTCAGCCGTACGGTGGAGTGTCTTTGGTTTCTGGGTGTGTGCAGTTTAACGAAAGCTTCACATTGTTCAAACACATGACATGGTTTATTCCAGCTTCATTTCCCCTTCAACTCCTCTCAGTCTGACTCTGTCAGTGATGTTATGGGTCTGTCAGTAACAGTGTGACTCAGTGAATTCATCTGTTCTCTGTTCTGTCCACTAACAATCTGGAACAGGTCTGTGCCTCCTCATGTAATCACTGTTTTTATGTTGGGAGCTGCATTTATGGGTCACAGAAATTAAACACATTATGTCAAAGTTAAATCAAAGTGACAAACTGTGACACCTGATGGGTTATTTAGCTACCAGTGAAAAGCACCACTTTATTAAAATTAACATCACACTTGTATAAGTTAGTAAGAACCCTAGCTTTAGACTAGATTAGATTTCATTTGGACTCTATCTTTTGCAAACATTATGACAAAATTAGTCATTTTTGTTTGAGATATTTTTGTACCACCACATCCTAAGCTAAAAGATCTCAAACTTGACACCAGACTTAACCATTTATCCCCATGGGAAAAGTCAGATCATGCCAATTACAGTGTTTCTGGCCAACATGGGTATGATGCCCGCTTTGCCTCCTAATCCAGCCCACTTTTATACTAAAACTATTTTCACAGGCTGAGTAGTTCTCCCTGTGACAAGTAAAATTACTGCACCTTTAATAAGACAATAAACCCAGCCTTGATTGTTTCGAGTTTTAAACTGATTTATAATTTTGTGTGTTTCTGTCTGAAAAGTCTTTGAAATCATGTTCCAAATACTCAACCACTCATTAATCTGACGCTCCAATGTGAAAATACCTGCAGCGTGTCATGTACTTCGGTTTGATTTAGTCACATTAATGACATTAATTAATCAGACCTGAAATATAAGACCAAGTGACAGCGTGAGAGCAACAGAACTGTTCTACGTGAAGTTTGGAGTGGTTTGCTGTTTTTTGGTTGTGTATTATACCGAGGCTGGAGTTTCACTTGTGAGGCTCCAGCTGAGCATGAAACAAGCCAACTTTATAAATATTATACATTTTTGTTGTTGTCGCAGCTTTATCAATGTTATGGAATCAACACTGCTATAGACATACTGTATGAATATAAATGGTCGTTGCTGTTTTACCAGATGCAGTAGTGTAAATGGTGTTTTCTGAGCAGGCAGACTGGACTGGACTGTGTTTTCTGTTTCTTTACTCCATCGTGACTACTCAATCTGATACGACAGAGAATCGGACATAAACCCAAAAGATATCAGCAGCAGGGCATTTGTTATGGCACCAAAAAATGAAACAAAGCCAGTCATCTAAGACAAACTACAGAAGCTAAGAGCAGCTGTGGATGCTTACTGTATATTTTGGATAATTAATGGCACCACAATCGAGCAAAATAAAGGGTTGACAAATAAAAACTCAGTTTAAACTTCATTTCTTGGTTTGGCACTGTGTGTTTGAAATGACAAAAACATATCAAAACAATTATTTTGGGATATTGGTTGGGATCTCACTCTCATTTTTAAAAGTTATAAAATTAAAGTGTGATTACAAGAAAAAAAAAATCATTATTTAACCCAGAAACAATGCAACCATGGTGGCTGTGAGCTTCTGTACGTCAAACATGGAGTGGATAATTTTTATTTTTATTTGATTATGAGAAGAAGAAAACAGCAGGACAGAGCTGCCAAATGACTTTTGTCTTTACAGGAAGTCCACGTTTGTAGCCTAATTGTTGGTTGGTTATATTTATATAGGAACAATGCTAGTGATGCCTTGTTTTTTGTACAGTTTTATGTACATGCAAGTGTAGGTTTTTAAAAAATGAAGATGAAAAAAAATATATATATATATATTCAAACAACGTGAGAAACTCTGACCCTGAACCTGTAGGAATATACTGTCTAAAGTACCGTAGGCTCTATTAAATGTAGGAGTGATGAGTCAGGCTCAGAGTGGAGGACGGCAGCGTCACTTACCACTTTCCTTTCCGTTCTCTCATGTTCACTCGGGCTGAGTCCGAACACAAACTGTATGTTTATATTGTTGTTTTGTTGTTACTGATATTTCATTTATTTTTGTTTTTTTGAGGAAGTTGGGTGACGTGTTTGTTCAAGCCTCATCTGTTCTCTTTCGATCAACATCCGCATGTTTGAATTTTTAAAAATGTGGTCTTTTATTTTTGCTGAGCAAATCAAAGAAATGATATCTTGTAATTATTCCTTCCTTATAGCTTTACAATAAAATACATTCAGTCAAAGAAAAAGTTTATCACTGTTGTATGTCTTGCAGGTGTGATTGGGAATGTAACCAAATAGTTTTCCAGTTTTCATGTTACTTTCCTCTCAGCTCACGTACGTCCTCAACTAACATCACATTTTCCAAACAGTATATTTTATTTAATTAGCTCACAAAGGAGAGAAACTGCCAACACTGTTGCCAGATGTGCAAGACTGCACAAGCGTTGTCAAGTAGATCATTAAGGTGTTTGAACTGTTATTCCACTACAGTTTAGATGGGGAATAGTACTAGTAGAAGAACCCATCTGGATTAATTTTTCATTTATTTATCTCAAGCACCAAGATTTAGACGTACTTCTCTCCTTTAATCTGTACAAAGTCAAGTTAACAAGATCAACCTGTTTGATTTCTGCAAAAACCCTCAAATGTGAGGCACATGAAAAAATCTGGACTACACTTGAACATTCATGATACCAACAGCATCAACTTCAGAAGAAAAAAAAGAAAAACTTGACCTTGATTAAATGGACCTATGTTTCTGGCTGAAGCCAGTGAGTATCAGACGATATCAGACAAATCAGACACGCATATGCAGACATGTAACATACGTGTAGGCGTAACCCAGCTCCTCAGGTCACTACTGCTACTACTGAGGACATTCTGCTTATTGGGGAAATGCCCACAGGTTTTGAGTTGAGGCGTTCCCAGTTGAGAGCAGTTTTTATTGACACCCTGCCGACTCAAAGTGACTTACGGTGCTGCTCTTGTTATGATGATGCTCCTAAGGAGCCGTAAACGTCTCGCTTCAGTTTCTTCGCCGTTATTGGATTCCACTTCAGGAAATTGACTTGTGAATCCTCAAGTTACAGTGCGTCGTGCCCTAAAGTGAGACACCACCCAATCACGTTTCAATAAAAACAAACCCTGCATGCGGCAGCTGTGTATGAGGAGTATGAAACACACTCAGGAAGACGCTTATGACACTGCGCTTATAGCGCTGTTGCATCGCATTACAGCAGTAAATTGAAATTCGGGGCAAAATGATTAAATTCATTGCCAGGCAATATGTCTGGGAAAAACAAAAAGAAAATATTATCACAGCTCGTTTTGAAGAGGATGACACAGTTGCAGCAGGTTGCTTTTGTCTGCCTCCTTTTCCCCAAAGGTTTCATCACTTTACCCCATTTCTCGCCATGTTTTTTTATTTAGACTGTTTGTATTATCCTTCCTTCTTCTTTTCCCTTTAGCGTACACTTGCCTTCCCTCCCTTTTTCTTTCGTACACATTAGCTTCCTTGCTTCTTTTCCCCCATCAGGCCTGCTGGTTTCCTCCTATCTGTTTCCTTCAATTCTTTCTTTTCTACACTCTTTCTCTTCCTTACTTATTATTCTCTTCTCCATCAGCCTCCCCTGTTTTTTGTCCAGTCTTTTGACATAATATCTTCTTCACCTCTCCTTCCATTTCTCTTTTCTTCTCCTTTTTGCTTCCTTTGTCTTTCTATGCTTAATTTCTTTCCACTTCTCTGCCTCCTTCTTCTTGTATTCTCTTCTTACCTAAGACTTGTTTCTCCTCCTCCTCTTCCTCCTTTCTTATGGTTATTGTGGAAGCACTGATGTGAAGCGAACAGGAAGCCGATGATAATATAATAGTGTAAGATGAAACTGTATTGATTCTTTGCAGGAAAATCGGGTCAGTCCAGCTGCAGAGAAATTAGAGTCGATGAATGGAGCAAACTGAGGAAATCAAATATGCACAAGCAGCAATTTCAAGGTGATAAGGGCAGATTAAGATCAATGTGAGAATAATGAATAAAAAAAATTCTGACTTCTGCAGTATAAGGCGAGTGGAAATTATTGATTTTTTTTTTTGCTTTTAAATGAATCGCAAAATTAAAAATTGTCCTCCAAGGCTCGAGATTTTCTACCAAAAACTCAAGAGCAAGGATTTGTGTCCCCAACAGCCTCTTTCACACTGGCCTGAATTGTGGATGAAAGGGGAAACCAATAGGGGGGAGAGGAGGAGGAGGAGGAGGGTGGTGTTATGTGGTTGGGAAATACATGAGATGGAGAGCCAGAGGTACAGACAGAGTTTTGTGTAATTGGTAATAGGCAGACTGTCAGAGAAGTGGCGGGTGGGAAGTGATGCACGGAAGAGAAGTTAAAGTTACAGACACTGAGGAAGAGGAAGCAGGATGAGCTCGGCTGCTGTCGTTTCCAACGTGAGCCGATAATGATTTTAATGAGAAATAATGATGCAATTTGAGGAGTCACAGGAATGAGGAAACATCAATTTGAAGAAATACATAAAAATAAAAAAGTTGCGTTCATACACCACTAACTTATAATGACAATAACAATAAATAAATAATGACAAAAGATTTGTTTGTTGCAGAATCTGTTTCTGTAAGCATTTTGAAATGTTTTTTATGGCTCTGTTCGGGAACTCATATCATATAAATCCTGGACAGACAGTGGTCTGACTCTTTTCAACAATTTACCAAAACCAGAACTTTGCCTTATTCAAAGTGTTTCAGTGTTTCAATGTCCTAAAACAACTCATCAGTGAACTGAGAGGATCCATCCAATCCATCAACACTGTGTCATTATATTGTCCCAGACAAATGTAGCCTGTTACAGTATGCAGTGTCTCTGCAGCGCTCTTTTCAGTTGGGTGAGTTTTGTGTTCATTAAATTTCTGATTCATTTCTAATTGATTAATATCGCACTGATAAATTTATGTTTACAAGCTGTTGTCTGTTGTATATACAAGTTGTAAAGTGTTAATGGATTTGGATTCATTTAGTAGTAGTAGAAAGTTTAGTAGCTAATATACTGTGCAAAGATGCAAAATAGCTTTAAAATATACATAAGAGTTTTGCATTCTCCAGAATTTTAATCTTTAAGCAGGAGCATGTTTTAAAGTGTTTGGAGGATTTCAGCTGCTTCCTGCAGTCAGAGGACCCTGAGCTGACCACATCGCTCTCTAAGAGCGTGTCTTTTCTTCACTCTAAATGTTGCATGTGTATGTATGAATTAAACCAGGACCTTATCAGAGCGCTCCCAGCCACAAGTGTTCCCATTGAAATGCAAGGCGTGATGTTTAATCAGTATAAGCGAGATCTGCAGCGGCCAGGCTAATCTCCATTTTAACATTTCACACGACGCCTGCAGTTATGTGTCTTATTCCCTTCCTTCCTCTGAAATGACGAACAATAGCTGCTTTTTCACAGCAGTGAAGTGGCAGCGAAGAGGAGGCAGCGCGCCGGTCGGCAGCATTAACAGCAGCTAACAAACTTGACCTCGGTGGGTTCATGCAAATTCACATTTAGAGCGAATAATGGCTGCTGCAGCTGAAACACGACCCTTACTTGAACCTGCTACATCCTGCTGAGGAAGAGGAGACGACAGTCGCACTCAAAGCTGCTCAAAGGGATGAAGATCACCCCGAGGTTCATTATGAATTACAAATGGGCATTTACATGATTGCATTTATTGTGGTTTTATGCAGTTTACAAGACATAAAATAGATGGAATTGCAGATAATTCTTTTAAAAGGGAATCACAGTTACAGAACAGTGATGTCATTGTTTTTAGCTGCTCAGAATACACTTGTATAGAAAACATCTTAGGAGTTATAAATTTTATTTATTTTAATCTTTAATAACATGTTATTAAATGAATATCTAATTAAGATTCTTACATTAGTAATAACATTATATTTTGTAAGAAATCACGAGGTCATAAGGGATGGCTGTCAGAGCCAATGGTTGATACCAATAGGAGCAGAGATTTCTGCAGCCTCAGACAGTAGCGGACCTCCTCACCCTTCCTCACCCCTCCTCACCCTGCTGCTCCCTGGTGCCTCTGATGCTTGTGGCCTCTCTCCATCACTGTCGGCCCCGGGGCAGGCCGCTGAGGAGCCTGCTGAGGAGTGAAAACAGAGGAGGGGGAGGAAGGGGGATAAGGAGCTGGAAGGAGGGATGGACGGATGGATGGATGGATGTAGGGAGCGAGTGAGGGGGAGGATGCGGGGGGTTTCCCCTCAGGGCCTCCAGAGGCACCGCTTGTATCAATCACTCCTAGGGAGGAGAGGGTTATTCTGACGGATGATATCCCCCCAGCACAACGTCTCCTCATTCACCCCCCCATCACTCCCTCTGCCCCCGCATGGATGAACTTCCCTCTTTCATCCCTCATTCTCTCCATCCATCCTCTCCATTTTTCTCTTTCCCTGGTCCTGCATGAATAGACTTCATACTGACTGCTCTGCTTCCTCCCTCTCCTTCCTTGTATATATCCTTCCTTCCTCCCTCTCTCTTCCAGGGCTGTCCTTCCTGTGCTTCATGAATTGCTTCCTTCTACTTCTTTTCTACATTTCCACCTTATGCTTCCTGTTATTACATAGTTGTTATTTATCCCTGCCTGTGTTCTTCCATCACTTCCCACCTTCCCTGTGCTCTTTCTTACTACCTTCTCCTTCCTCAAATCCCTCACCTTTTCTTTAAACCTCTGCAGGATATCCCTCTTGGCCTTCCCAGTCTGTCCATCAGCTCTGCCCCTCTGGAGTGTTTCTTGCCACACGGTTCCTTCACCTCCTCCTCCTACTCTTAGCCCTTGCAGCTGTCAGGTGACCTGGGGTTTTTGGCCAAAGCGGCTGCTTGGTGTCGTGGTTCAGCTCTGTGGTGGAAGCTGCAGGAGGTAAAGACCTGTCAAGGCCAGCTCTAGGGAGGCACAAGATGAAGTGAGGAGGTGCTAGGTGATGTGAGGAGGAGCTCGCTGAGTGGGAAGGGATACAGCAGAGGAGCATAAGGCGAAGGAAAGAAGCCAACTTATATTTTGTCTCACAGCAAAATGGCCAGAGGAGAGAGAGAAGGAGCGGCACAGGGAAAGAAAAAGAGTGAGAGGGGTTAGGAAGCATTAAGATGTGGGAGCTGCAGAATATGAAAATTAAGAGGAGAATTAAAGAGCAGGGAGCACATAGAGGAGATGTGACTGCAAGCATTTGTCATTGTGGAGAATGTGATATGAGAGAGGACAGACTAGGTGCAGGGAGTAAATAAGTGATAAATTGGAAAACAGAAGAAAAACAGAAGAGAGAGTGGAGAGGAGGTGATAGAGAAAAGTAGTAGGGAAGTGAAGCAGCAGTAAAACTCTAATCTTTCATCTCCCAACGACATTTCAGTGATAATGATGAGACCAGCAGGAAGTTTCTACTCAGCAGGCCTCCTCTCTCCTCTGTTTCCTCCCCTCTTGACTCCTCCCAGCTTCTGCTCCCCTCTCTTCTCTTCTCTTCTCCTCTTCATTACCTTTCCTCTTTTCTCCTGCCTTTCCCTCTTTTATCTCCACAGCTCCAGTTTTATCTTCTCCTGTTTCCTTTTCTTCTGGTTTCTTCTTATGTCTTTGTTTTCTTCTTCGTTCTTTTTGTTTCTCCACATCCTGCTCCTCTTTCATCCTCTCATCTTCTCATTTCCACACCTTATCTTACTCTCTCTCCTTTCCTCTCCCCATGACCCCCCCTCCTATATACCTTTCTCTTCTATTAACTCTTCCTTATGTGATTTGTCCAATGCTTTATCCTTCATTACTGTCCTACCAACCATGTTTTCTTCATCATCCTGTTCTCTCCCTACACCTTTTCTTTCTCCTTCTCCTCTCCTCACGCCTTCACTCCTAGTCTCCTTTCTTCTCTTCTCGCGTTCCCTGTTTTCCTTACTTCCATTGCTCTACCTTTTTTCTTTCTTCCCCTTCTTCTGTTCCCCCCACCTCTCTCTTCAAACATGTCCCAGTCTTCTCATCCCTTCCCTCTTCTGCTCTCTCCTGTTGCTTCCTTTCTTCTAATTCTTTCTCCCTTCTTCTGACTTTTCCTAACCTGTTTCCTCTCCTTGTCATTATCAATCTTTTCCTCATCTCCTCCTGTCTTTTTTCTCCTCATCTATTACAGTAACTCCTCTTCTACTTTCTGTTCTTCTGTTTCCACCTCCTGTCTTTCTTTTCCTATCTTACTCTCACTTGGCTTATTCTCTTTCTTACATCTCATTCTTCTTTTACATTCTTCATCCTGATTCTTCTCACATCTCTTTACTTTCCCGCTCAGTCTCCTATTCCTCCTCTTCTAGTCTTGTCTTTTCTTCCTCTCTTTCTGATTGGTTCTCCAAACAAAAGCAGGAAGGGTGTTGCACCTCTCTTCCACCTGCCCATCATTTCCCCTCAAACTCCATAACGGGCATCGCGATCATCACCCTTTGTCATCATCATCATCATCATCATCATCATCATTGAACTAATGATGCTAATTCATAACCCACTGTGATCAGGGCCATACATCATCTGCAGTTTGACCTCAGAAGGTGAAGAGCCATGAGGTGCAACCCCAGCCGATCTGCTGACCTTCCAGACGGGCCGCCACAGTGCCGAATGTCCAGCCTGATGGTGTGAGGTGGGTGGATGCTCGTTAGCTCCTGGCATGGCTTTGGGCTGACCTTGGAGGAGCAGGAGGTATGAGTGAAGGCTGTTGTATCTGAAGCGCTATACTGTGTCCGTCAGTCTGATAGATTAGACTGGAAGTTTAGCCAGAAGGTGATTGAATTGTTAACTTTATGTCATTAATTTTACTGATCACATTTGGCACCTGGGACAACGTTCTGTCATTGAAGACAAACAGTAGATGCTTAAATAAGCAGCTGAATGCCACACAACTGCTTTTAGCCAATACACTTGGTGATGTATGAATGTTATAGATAATTTATCCTGAGGTAGTCACAATATTCTTAACCTGGGGCTTTATTTCTGATTTGGAGGCTTCATATCCTATGTGCAGACCCAAAACATGGTAATGATGAGCATGTTTTTAATAGTTTCTGGACAATAGTGGAGCTTTATGGCACAGAGCAATAAACTGTAATATGCTTTGGATACACAGAAACAAGAAGGAACAGAAAATAGCAACATGACTAAGCATAGCGGGCTAACTCTATATATAGAGTTAAGAGGGTGAACATTCCCAAAAACAAAAAGCATATGCAAACATGTAAAGACTAAATGTAATGGCGTCCAACTGCTATATATCTATCTTAACTTATAGTGGTCTTAATTATATAGTGGTACTGCCAGAGCACACAGTTAGCATGTCATTAGCCAGCTGTGGACAATAGCTAAAGTGGGTTGTTGTTCGATCACAGGGTCGACACTGATGCATAGCATGATGTTTTTTTGTTTTTTTTTACTGAACTGATTTAGTGGATGTTTGAGAAAACTACATGTCCTCAAACATCAAATTCTGAGGAAATGCCGCTCCTGTTGCTGCTCGCGGGTGTTTGTTCGATTTTTCTTCATCATTTCTCCCATTGTAATGAAGAAACACACTGATTGAATACAGACTCTGAGATCCAGTCAACCAAACACAAACCAAATCCTTTTCATAATTACACATTCATCCTCTGTGCCTTCATTTCATTTTGAAATGTTTTTGTTAAATGTTCTCATCTCGGATGTGGAGCTTTCCTTCCAAGACAAAGGACTGCAGACATAGTGGTTTCACACTTCACATCATTTGTGTTTTCAGATTGTTTTTAGGCTAATTTTTTTATCGTTCCAGGAAGCCACAGATTTCACTTCATCTAATCTGCTGAGACTTTGAACACTTTGTTGTTGATGACAAATAAAGCTCTTGCATGTTTCATATTCATAAACCTGGATTTACCTGAGAACAGCTGAAGAAGGAACAAAAACTTAAGCTGAAATTCTGTAGCATCATTTTGTTATGGAGTAGAGCGAGGCTAGCTTGTACTTGAAACAGATTAAATCACAGTGACAAAGGCTTCTCTTCAGCTACCAGCTGTGACCCCATGAACATCAAATGCAGTAAATGGAGCAAGTGGTTGTACTACCTTGGGCATTATCTTATTCTGATTGGCTCAAAACTCAATTCTCATGCTTGAGAGGTAAGTTTTGAGCCATCAGTCAAACAAAACAAGAAGGAACAGGGATTAAAAAGTTCAAGTTTTGTATTGAATTACATAATACATTAATTAATAGCTAATTAATTAGCTAATTAGCAGATTAAACAATAATGGAATTAATGATTATCTCATAGCTCTTTTTAACAACTGAGAGAGAAACAGGTGGGTTTTTCTACATATTACTTTATGTTTAGCATAATCAGTGATCCAACCAGATAGACACATCTCTTCTGGATATTCCAAAGACATCTTCTTCTCACAACTCATCAACAAACTAGTTAATCCCACATGAAAAATGACACAGAGATAAACAGCACTGAAATCCGAGTAGTTTTAATGTTACATCTCCAGAGAACATGAGTAAAGGAAGAGTAGAACATGCAGCCACGGGCAGAAACAGAGACGTACTGCTGATATTACTACTACTGGAGAAATTTACAATTCAAGCCTCAGCTGCTGTACTTCTGCATGTTTCTATGCATTGTTCCTGTTTCTGTATGAGATGAAGTCAGCCACAGAGGTTTGGAATAAGTTGTTGCGGTGGAGTTTAGGTAAAGAGAACATGTAGAAACCAAAGAAATACAACACTGGGTGAAGAAAACAAACACACGTGCAGTGAATTGATTTGTATTCGAGAGGCTGTATTTCTTCAGCAGGGAGGCGTGATTTACACACACACACACACACACACACAGAGCCTGAGTACTCTGGAGAATCTGCAATCTGTGCCATTTTCTTGAGTAGAGAAATATTCGTATTCTCTGTGACAACCGAGGGCGGCGGCAGAATTTACCTCCACATCCACATCTGAGCATGTCGGCTGCCAAACCGCCGCCCGCTGAGCCTGGAAATGTGCTCTAATAAGCAGAGCTGGCTGCTGAGGCACAGCTCTGTAAATATTACTCAATAAATATTACACTTACCAATCAACAACGTCACCAATTTCAATATGAGACCCTCTAAATACCAGACTGGAGGCTGTGTTATACTGCTGCACGCCATTGTTCTCACTCCTCATAATTAGTCATTATTATTTCACTACCACCCAACAAGCTGACACTCTGGGGCTGAAAGTTTCCTCTGCTGTGATGAAAAATGTTTGGAAAGTTTCTTTTCCTGTAGCTGGAAGGTTTGTTTTTTTCCCCGAGTTTGAGACTTGTAGCCTGAACCCAACTGGGTTTGTTCTACTTTAATTCCCCTGGATTTAATCGTGCGGTTGTTTGTTCACTTGTTAGTCGTGTTTTCTCATTGTCAATAAATCTCATGTGCAGACCAATAAAAAATACAAATGTGACATATGTTGTTTGAGTCTGTATTTGTAATTTGCTGTTATTTGCTAAATATATTCAAAGAGCAAACTTCCAACCCAAAGGAAGCTCTAAAAACCAAGTGACAGCAAAGACTTAGTATTCATTATATAACATATTATTTATTAGATTGATATATGGATTATTTATATTATTATAATGCTACAAAGTGGGAATGTGACCACAGACAGTAAAGAATAAAGTAAAGAATTTAAAAATTGTAAAAGTAATATGTTTTTTTACCACTTAAATGCAACCCATACAGGTTAACATAAGATATAAAGATATGCAGCAAACGATATTAGGCACTTGGTACACAGCTGACAGCGAGAAAACATTTTTACAAAGTAGAAAATTAGGAACCAGACCATAGTGATTGATTTTCTCATGATGTCCACAGCTACAGCAGAACTTGACAACATTGTTCTGGTTGTTTCTGACCTTTCAGAAAACTGAGCTGACTGAAAATGCGATGTAAACCGGTATAATCACCAGTGACCAGCAGCCTTGTTCAAACACCAACACCTGAATGAATGATTGGCAGGTGAACTACCAAATGCTGTGGATGAAGACATGGGGCAGTTTTAGTGTGTGTCTATGTCCAACCAAGATTTTATATTTATGTCTTCTTAGACTGAATATTCAAAAACTAAATTATTATTCAGACACCAGAACAGGACTATTTTGGTAGTCACATGGTAACATGTATTGTATGTGTGTTAGTCCTCTTTCAAACAAAAGGTCAGATGAATCAACACCACAGGAAATAAACCTCTCCTGTCTGTCACCATTTTTAACAGTTCCTCAATGTTAAAAACTAAAGACATCCTCAGTTGTGGAATAGTTTTCAGACATCCCATGGAAGTTTTGAAAGTCTCCTGCATACTAATAACATCCCATTAATGCCCACACAGTTTATACAGAATCCTTCAATGTAGAAAGTGTAGTGTGAGCAACTCTGGTATAGACTGAACACCAGTCAGCCCCAACATTAACTGTGACCAACTGGTGATTTCCCAACACAGATCCTAATCTACAGATAGGACAGGCCTTTTCTGCCGCTACCCCCTACTTACTGTAGATGCACCTGAACAGTCATCACATGTTCAGGTTGTCCTACCACTACATATTCAGGTTATTTAAATTCATGTTTATTTCTAACTTATCAGCTCCTTTCCTTTGCAGTTTGGGTCACCCATTCAAGATGGCCATTAGAATCAGTGTTATTTTCACTTTATCAAGTATTCTACCAAGTCTTATCTTGCTAACTTCACTTTTTCACTTTGTCTTACTTTGGTCTGTTGGCCAGTATACTGGATGCTGTGAGTGAAACACCGACTACTAGAGAATGGCGTCGTGTTGGGTTCCACTACACCGAGTGCCCTGTACACCTGGTGAAGACAAATGCTGACCAGCTTCATCAACATGGCATGCGAACAGTCCAAGCGAATCAGCTCCCTCGACACAGCCTTCCAGGAAACTGCTGTGTGGGATCCCGTTGCCGGCCCACAGCCTTCCTCCTGCTCGACATTGAACCATCAGTCGTCCTGGGCTGAGGTGGTGGTCCACGGGAGTAAGAGAAGCTCGCTACTAGGCGACAGTCTTCCCTGTCTAGGCCTCTCTGTTCACCGATGCCTGGTAAGAGACTGCCTCTACTCCGCTGGGTGATGACAGTACTCCGATGGCTCCACGTCCAACTAGAGGGGTGAATTGCCAGCCCTCCCCGAAGATGTCGACCAGGTAACATCTCCGACATTCTCCACATCTCCACACCTAGCTCCAGTCTGCCTGCAAATCTCACAAACTTGGCTTCATTGACAATTTCAATCTTTTTTGGAATCGCTACTCAGGAATGTAGGGGTCCACCCCAACTGGCTGGGTAGCCAAATACTAGCTGCTAACAAACATCATGCTGTACAGACCTTGTACGATTGACTACAATTCCAGATATATACAGATCCTCTCCCACCAGAAACTGCTCAAACAGACGTCTCCATTTCCTCCTGCCTCGCTACTTTCCACACTCCCGAACTTGGAATCTCCACACTTGTAGGTCCAATCTCAGCAGTTTTCAATCACGCTCAGCCAAACTCTCCACTGGGCAGCACACCTGTTACTGACTGCCCCTCCTCTACCGCTGTCTCACTGCCACTATGCTGTACCACCAGCGCCCCCTCTGGACCAAACCGTTTCTGTAAAGTGTCAGTTAGAATCACTAATAGAGCTCTGTGAAAAGCTGTGCTACAGTACAGTAATGTCCCATTTTCCATCTTTGATTTGCTAAATGTCAGATACCTCTCTAACAAGACGTCTATCTTATATCTCTATAGCCTCATTCTCTCACAGAAGCTAGACTTCCTTTTACTAACAGAAACCTGTGAATCAGTCCAGCTCAAGGAACTATGTCCTCCTAATTTCAAATTTTTTAACTCTCCTAGGCTCAGTGGTCATAGTGGTGGTTTGGCAGCAGTCTATAAAAACACTTTTAAATGCTGTCTTCTCTCTGTCAAACAGTTTAATAGCTTTGAAGCTTTTTCTTTTGTTATCAACTGCTCTAGTCCTGTATGTTCCACTGTCATCTACCGGCCGCCAAAATCAAACTGTAGTTTCTATCTGACTTCTCTGACTTTGCTGCCAACATTGTTGTCAAATATGATAAAGCGTAGCTGGAAGAAGTCAGGGCTTCAAGTACAATATGTAGCTATGAAAGAGTTGTTAGCCCACTTCAGTATTACAGTAAAAAATGCCAGAGCGAAATACTTCTCTGGCGTTATTGCTGCTCATCCACATGATCCAAAATTTTTATTCCAGACTGTGGACCAGCTGGTAAATCCATCTCCTCCTTGCTTTCCAGCTGAAAGTAATGCAGACTGCGAACATTTCTTATCCTACTTTAATGAGAAAATAGAGTCGATCAGAGCCTCTGTCATCCTCAATGCCACTTGTTTCACTGTCCACCGCACACCTAGAGAAAACTTTTTTAGTCAGTTTCCTCCCATGTCCCTTCCTAAGTTACTTCAGATTGTTTCACAACTGTCTTCCAGCCCGGTCGATGTCATTCCAGCTAAATTTTTACTTACAGTTTTTGAAGTGGTTGCACCCTGTTTGTTGACAATTTTGAAAAGATCGCTGTCTACTGGATCTATCCCTGGACATTTCAAAGTTGCTTCAGTTCAATCTCTGTTAAAAAAAAACCTGAGCTGGATCCTACTCTTCTTGTAAACTACAGACCCATCTCCAAACTACCCTTCATATCAAAGATCTTAGAAAAATACGTGGCTCAACACTTACTCTTAGCTATAGAAAACTGCAACATTTTGGATGAATTCCAGTCAGGTTTTCGCAAACATCACAGCACAGAGACTGCTCTTCTTAAAGTGACTAACTATCTCCTTCTTGCCTCTGATGCTTGAATGTGCTCAGTTCTAGTCCTGCTAGATCTCAGTGTAGCTTTTAATACAGTAGATCATAGCATTTTACTGGATAGACTATCACTCTGGGCTGGAATCACAGGTTATGCTTTGAAATGGTTCTCCTCATACCTCTCTGATAGAAAGTTCTGTGTCTCCATCAACAGTTATACCTCAACATTCTCCACTGTAAATTATGGTGTTCCTCAAGGATCAGTCCTGGGACCCATCCTGTTCTATTTGTACATGCTTCCCCTCGGTCATATTATTCGCAAACATGCTGTTTCTTTTCACTGTTACACTGACGATACGCAGCTGTACCTGCCAATTGGAGTCTCAGACCATGGAAAACTGAACTCCTTACACATTTGTCTAAGCGAAATCAGATGTTGGATGGCTCAAAATTTCTTACAACAACAACCGAACTGTCCAAACCCATTCTACCATTCGTTGGTCCACTATCTGAACATATCAAACCTGTTGCAAAAAATCTTGGCGTCTGGTTTGACAGCAATCTAAGTTTTGACAAACATGTCACTAAGCTTGTACAGGAATGTTTCTATCATCTCAGAAATATATCCAGAATTCACTCAGTTCTATCTTTTAAAGACACTGAGGTTATCCTACATGCTTATATCTCCTCACGCCTTGACTACTGCAACAGTCTCTTTACTTGTCTCAGCC
>OMLM01012428.1:0-13365 GCA_900302695.1 Helostoma temminkii
AAAACATACTTTTATCGGAGAGCTTTTCCTGATTTCATATAACTGAATGTAGTTGCTGTTTCACCCTGCTTTTCAACCCTTGTGCTGTTAATGTCATTGCTGTTGTCTATATCATTATGCCCTACTCCATCTATGCTTACTCACACACCAACCGGTCAAGGCAGATGGCCGCCCACCTTGAGCCAGGTTCTGCTGGAGGTTTCTTCCTCCCTTAAAGAAGGAAGGGAGTTTTTCCTCTCCACAGTCGCTTAAATGCTTGCTCAAGGGGGACTTGATTGGTTTCCATGTTAATTGGTCAAGTGTTATTGGGCTGAAGTTCCTCCCTGTCTTAGGCTTTTTATTTTGTGTCTTCTTGTGTTCTTTTGTTATTATTGTCTTTCTCTCTTGTAAAGCACTTTGTAACGAATGTTTTGAAAAGTGCTCTATAAATAAAGCTTATTATTATTATTATTATTATTGTTTTGGTAGATTCTAGTGGTGTTCTGGGGAAGATATAAATAGTTCTAGAAATTATCTAGAAGGTTTTACTGGTCAACGTGAGAGTTATTTTTCTGTGGTTCTGATCACTCTAATGGTTCTACCTGCCCTGTAGGTGGCCATATTCATCTTTTTAGTTTGCTATGATCTTTAAGATGAAGATTCTAAGTAAGAACCTCCTTAGAACCCATTGTCTCTTCTCCTGTACAGATGTTTATCCACAACTGCTTCCTTTAGTTCTCAGCTTGTCTGTTTTTTTCCCGCTGTCCCATAATGTCTTTATAACTCTTCATTGTATTTGTTCATTTAATAAACTCACATCTTTCCTCACTTGCTCAGGTCAGACCAGGTGAGTCCGGCCTACCTGTCTCTCTGTCAGCAGGTGTTGTGTGCAGTTCGATCGTTGGCCAGAGACAGTGCTCTGATGACCAGAGACACCTGGGAGACGCTGCTGCATTTCTTGCTCCGCATCAACCACGCCATGCTAGCCCCACCCACTGCTGCAGGTGAAATAGTGGCCCTGCCCCCACTGTTATACCTGCCTGACTCTCACCCGGCGTACCTAATGTGTTGGTGGCAGTGCTGTTAGGGGTGTGGGTGCTGTCTCACTTGTCACCTGTCTGTCTCTCAGCAGGTGGTGTGTCTCACCTGTCAATGGCAGTGCTGTTGGAAGTGTGGCTGCTGTCTTGCGCTCGGTGTTTTCCGTCTCGCTCTCTGTGGCAGACCTGCAGACAGGTGTTGAGTGGGTGGAGACACCAGCCGGCCGTGGTGGAGCAGTGGAGCACGGTTGTTTCAGCTTTAACCTCCAGGTTTGCATCACCTTCTGTTGATCACCTGCGCAGTAACATACCTGGCCGTGTAACTGAACACAGGTGTGCTGTGTGTTCAGGCTGCTGCTGCTGACCTTCGGTCCATCCTTCCCTCGGTTCAAAGTCCCAGATGAAGACGCTGCTCTGATCCCTGCTGATCTGGACAATGGCAGAGTCCCTGAGACCTGGTTCAGGTTCCTGCACATGTTCAGGTTAGGCACCCTTAGATTTGAAACACGGTCAAACCTTTAGAACTTCTAAGTAGACGTGTAAGGTGTATGTCCCTCCCCAATCCAGTAATCCAGTGGACCTCAGGTGCTTGGTGGTTTGTGGTTTGACTCCATCGCAGGAGGAGCTGTTCAGTCGAAGAGATAGTCGATTGCCAAACATCTTCTTCAGTGCCATGAGAGGAATCAGCACGCTAGTCGACGCCTTCCTAGGTACTGTGACTTCTGACCCCTGTCAGACCAGACTGCTACCTGGCCTCTGCATTTCTCCAGAATCCTACCTGACCCAGGACCCCTAGCGGACTCCACATCTCATTTATAAAGACGTGGACACAGTAGGAATCATCGCAGCTCACACTGTTGCCCTTTAGTTTCAGCCAGGTTCCTCCACAGTCCTGTAATAATCATCAGCTGGAGTCACAGGAGCAAGAGCAGATTTTATCTTTATGCTGGGTTCAGACAATACACTACAGGCAGCCGACCAAAATTTGTAACATGCCAGAAATCATCTGGTCATTTTGTCTAAATTCGGCCCAAACCTGTACAGGTTTAATAGTCGCATATATCCCCAGAAAAGTTAGATCCAATTCACACATCCATCAGGAAGGTCACAGTTAATGGGAATAGGAGGGGCTGCCTGAGGTGTGACTGTTACATCTATTCACTTCCTCCCCTTTCACAGTCCACCTGATGAGCCTGTTCATGGCATGTGTGAAGTGAAACCTGGAGGATAAATGTGTGGTCTGTAACTAACTTTCCTCAGAATAACAAAGCTACTTGGGTGACTAGTGAAAAGTTTAATTGTTGCTCATCATCATCATTTCTCTTTCTCTTCTTCGCCTTTATTGTTGCATGTGGAGGAGGCAGCTTTTCATTAGGGCTGCCCAACACATCGAAGCATTAACCTGAGCAGTCGGACTGTTATTGCTCTGTAGGTCGTGTGGCCTGAAACCGGAGTTCCTGAGTTGTAGTTTATTGTTTGAATCGTATCTTGAACAAACACTGAGAAGTAAAAGTTTTTCTGATGCGTGTGTTTCTGCAGGTGTGACGGTGGCCAACACAGAGCCAGCAGAGCCGCTGCCAAGCACTGGTATACACACAGTACACACTGGTATACACACAGTACCTGTGTGTATACCAGTACACAGTGGTATACACACAGCCCACTCTGGTATACACACAGTACATACTGGTATACTGGTTTTGTTATTGTTGCTGTTGTTGGTGTTGTTATTGTTGCTCTAGTTTCAGTGATTCTATTGCTGTGTCTCCAGGACTAACTCCAAGGACACATTTCAGGGACCGGTTACCTTCTCTTGGTAAACCAGAATAAATCATCTGTTAATCTGTTTACTGCTAATCCAATCAATAAACCAATCAAAGCAGAGCCACTGTTCAGAGCCAGAACCAGAACCTGCTCTGCTCTCTATTCAATCTTCACAGGAACCTTTCTCTGGTTAATTCAGAATAATTTAATTGAGTCAAAATCACACCTTCACTCTCACCTGTGACATTTGGTGTTCATCAGGTGTTGCTGTGACCAGGAGCCCCTTCAAAGACCGCCTCCCCTCCTATGGTGAGTACCTCCCCCTCCTCTGCCTTGATCGGACTGGTGACTTTCATCTGCAACAACAAAAGACATGCCTGTTCCATGGTCTCTTCAGGTATCTCTCGGCCTCGCTCTGGCAGTGCCCCTCCCACACCAGTGAACATAAGGAGCATGCCCATTGCCCCTCCCTTCACCACCTCCCCCCCTCCGCCCAGCAGACGATTGAAACATGTCAATGTTTCCAAGGCAACCAGCAAACCTCCTATGGTATGACATCTTTACCTGTCCAGGTACATGTCTCTTTATCTGTGCAGGTGAAGGTTTTAGCTGTCCGGGTATGTGTCTCGTGCAGGTATGTCTTGTCTTGCTTGTTTGAATCGTACCAAGACAAATACTTCTTTCTCTTCCGTCAGGTGTATTCCTCCCCCCATCAGTGGAAGTCCTCCTCCTATTGTGCCACCTCAACTCGATACTCTCCCTCCCCCCTCAGGTGTAACATGGACTCTCTCATGCACCTGTTTGGCTCCTGGCTGTTTGATGCCGCTTTCATCAACACAGATTCTGGTCAGTCTGTGCTACATTGTAAAACTACAGTAGTACCATTATACTCCAAGTACCATGTGTATTTTTCACAGTACATGTGACAAATTGTGTGTCACTGTGATGTCAGAGAGGTGGGCGGCAGGTCGAGCTGAAGCCTGTGGCACCCTCTGCAAGATCTTCAGCTGTAAGAAGACGTCAGAGGACATCTTGCCTGTTTATCTGTCCAGGTACAGACCAGAAAGTTTCAATCAAGTATTTCACATTCTGAAAAAAAATCTGAGGGAGGAAAACATTTTTAAAAAATGCTGTCAGGAGAAGTGTGTCCGTTTCATGAGATACAATCACAAGAAGAGTTTTTGTTAGTGCATAGTTTCAAGTCCAAGTTTCTTGAATATTGGCAGTGAGGCTGCTGCGTTTTGGATCATGTGGAGGGTTTTATAGTGCCGATGGTAACCCTGTGAACAGGATGTTTCAGTAATCGAGAGTTGGACAGGGGAGGAGGAGGAGAGTAGAGTAGTGATTTGAAAGTGGAGAACAGCTTTCTGGTGTCTGTTGGGTTTGCTGAGTTTGTCCTGGTAGTATTTAGTTTTTGCATTGGTGATGTGAGAAAACGACATAAGCAGACTCTGAAATTCATCAAGGGGTCTTGGATTTGTGCCTCAGCAGCCTGAGGTTTATCCAGTTGGATGTTCAGGTCTCCCAAGATGATGAGAGGAGTGCCATATTTAGGGAAGTGGGACAGCAGCTTGTCAAGCTCATCACAGAAGTTACCCAGCTGGCCTGGTATTTGACAAACCACAGACACGTGGACTGTAACCGCTGCAGTAATCCTGATGGCATGATATTCCTGTGAGGACAGACTGTTGAGGAGGACTGTAGGGGAAAACTTCCAGGTGTCTGTGATTAGAAGACCAGCTCCACTTCCGCATCCTGACGGGGGAGACAGACTGGCAGTTCCAGTCTGAAACTAACAACAACAACAGACAAAATATCTACTTTACAAAAACAGTATTTAGCTCAGTTGGTAGAGCAGTCATCTGTCAGCCCCAGGGTAAGTGTTTTGATTCCTGGTTCCTCCTCCAGTGTGAGCAAGATAATGTCTCAGAAGTGAACTGTGGTGGACCAGGAAGTCCCTCTGACTCTGGATGTGGTATAGTTACTGTGAGACTGAGGTGATGATGGTAAGAAATTAGATTTTATGCTGCAACAGCATTGATAAAAAATAACTTCTCTGACTTAACTGACAACTGTTCACTGTGAAAAAAGATCAGTATCCATCATCAATATGCACGCACACTGTTTTTGTGAGAAAACAAGTCATTTTAAATGTATTTCCCCACAGTTAGTGACAGTGAGGAGCAGACATTTTTAAATCTCTCTGTCTCTTGCTGATCGTGGTTTTAGTCTAGTCCTCATCCACCAGACACCCACTGTCCAACACTTCCTGTAGCTGTGGATTAGACCTGATAAACATCCAGGAGGAATTCACCTTCCTCTACTTGGGCCATGCTGTCACCCTGACCTTTGTCCTCCAACAGGTTCTATCTGGTTCTGCTGCGGGGTCTCCAGGTATGTGAGGGGGCATGTCTTCCTGTTCTGTCCTCCATACTTCTGAATTCCACCTGTCTGTTCTGCTGTGACCTGACTGGAGTAAACCTGCTGCTACCCTCTTTCGTCTCAGCTCTGGAGAACGTGCTGCTTGACAGGTACAAGTACTACAAAAACTACAGTTTCTGTGGAGATTAGTACTACTAAAGGTATTACTGCTGTGAACACAGTACATAATCTGCATAAAGGAACTTCTGTGTGCCCTTCAGTCTGATGACTGTGGTCAGGTGATTCAGACAGGTGTGTCTGCAGGTAAAGTTCTGTCTCTTTTCCAGAGAGCTGCTGAGGTTTAAGGGTTTTGTAAGTCCAGTGGAGTTGAGACGAGCCTCCATCCAAGTCCTGTTGTCCCTGCTACCCCTTCCTCTGCAGTTTGGATCTGTCCAAACAGAGGTAACCTCCCATCTACCTGGATGAACAGCTACACACATCTGAGCAGTTGTAACATACACCTGTGTGTGTTTGTGCGTGTGCTCAGGTGTTGGATGGACGGTTCAGTGGTGATGATGTGGCAGCAGCAGGTAGCTTCCTGTCTCTGAAGCCCCGCCTCCTCACTGTTCTCATTGGAGCTCTGCAGACAGAGACTGATGCCTCCAACACCCAGGTCATCCTGGGTCAGTCCTTGATTCTGATTCCTGTTTATAAAACTTAGCACAGGTTGGACTGGTTTAATGGTTTTTGTCTGTACAGGCGCCCTGTTGAACCTGGTCCAGGACTTGGCCGTGGTACAGGCTGCAGGACGTGCTGAGAAGGTGAATACTGACAGGACCTTTACTGGTGTCTGCTGACACCTGTGTATAATACACCTGAACCTGACACGTATAAATTAATTTTCATTAAACAGGGACCGGACTTCACACTCTGCATTTTCTTTTATCGAGAAAAACTAAAACCATGAACCTTTTGTTTCTAGGAAACTGATTTTCAGCCTGGTGGATCCAGTAGATCCAGATGGATCAGTGGGACCAGTGGAACTAGGAGGGCAACAGGAACCAGTAGTTGATTATTGTTAATAATTAATAATAATAATAATGTTTTTGAAACCAGCTATGAAAATATGACAGCATTGTGTGTTGCCATGGTAACCAGTTGTTCAGTCCGATGCTGCTGGAGTTCTGTGGGTCCAGGTGGTTCGCCTGCTGACTCAGCACCTGACGTCTCAGTGGAGAAATGAAGCAGCTGTTTGTCTATGTGCACTGGAAGTACTGGGAGGACTGGCCAAGGTAAGTATACACACACAGAAACACACATACCTACACCTACCTGTACCTGTAACCTTGCACTGTGGTTCTGCAGGTGGAGGTGAGGGTGGAGGAGGTGGAGAGAAGACGAGCGATCAGTTCTATCTGCAGTTACATCGTGTTTCAGTGCAGTCGTCCTCCTCCTCTGCACTCCAGAGATCTGCACTCCATCATCGTCGCTGGGTTCTACTGTCTGAATGTCTGGTTAACACAACACCCCACCCTGCTCCACCACCAGGTAACCAACCCACAGACAGGTAACCAACCCACAGACAGGTAACCGACCCACAGACAATGCACAGTGTGGGAAAATTATTTGGCTCTTCCTGATTTGATTTTATTTTTTTCATATTTGTCACACTTAAATGACTCAGGTCATCAAACTCATTTTTGTGTGTGTTACACACAGATAAGATGATAAAGGATCATTTCATTTATTGGGAAAAAAAAGCTGTCCAAACCTGTCTGGCACTATGTGAAAAAAGAATTGCCACACCAAGTCATAAATGAACTGTGATTAATCACATTTTTTGGAAAGCTGAGTTCAGTTTCAAGAACAGATGATAAACAACATAATTGACATGTATCAGTCTGGAAAGACATTTCTAAGGCTTTGGGACTCCAGTAAACCACAGAGAGACATTATCCACAAATGGAGAAAACTTGGAACAGTGGTGAACCTTCCCAGAAGTGGCCGGCCTACCAACATTACTCCAAAAGCACAACGAAGACTCATCCAAGAGGTGATAACAGAACGCAGAAAAACTTCTAGAGAACTGCAGACCTCACTGCATCAGTTAAGGTCAGTGTTCATGATTCAATGAAAAGAAACAGACTGAGCTAAAATGGCATCATGGAGAGTTCCAAGGTGAAAGACACTGCTGACCAAAAACAACACAAAGTCTTGTCTCACATTCACTAAAAAACATTTTGATTATCCTTTTGGACAAATATTCTGTGGACTGATGAGACAAAAGTCAAACTTTCTGGTGTGTGTCCTGTTACATCTGGAGTAAAACTAACACATTTCATAAAAAGATCATATCAACAGTCAGACATGGTGGTGGTAGTGTGATGGTCTGGGGCTCTGCAGCTTCAGGACCTGGACAACTTGTTATAAATGATGAAACCATGAATTCTAAGCTCTAACAGAAAATCCTGAAGATGAATGTCCAACCATCAGTTTGTGACAAGCTTAGATCACTTGGGTTATGCAGCAGGACAATGATCTGAAACACACCAATAAGTCCACCTCTTAATAGCTAGAAAAAAAAGGTTTTGGAGTGGCCAAGTCAATCTGGTAGATCTGATTGAGATCCAAATTATTGATCGCAGTTGATGCTGCCAAGGGTGGAACAACCAGTTATTAGGTTTAGGGGACAATTACTGTTTCACATAGGACCAGGCAGGTTTGGAGTTTTTTTTTTCCTTAATAAATGAAATCATAATTTAAAAACTGCATTTTGTATTTACTCAGGTTATCTTTCTGTAATATGAAAAATGTATTTGATGATCTGAATCATTTAAGTGTGACAAATATACAAAAAAGTGAAAACTATCAGGACGGGGACAAATACTTTTTCACAGCATTGTAGCTGACCCTCAGACCTGTAAATGACCCACAGACAGGTAGCTCCTCATTCTAACAGATGGGGTTATAAAGTTCTGGTCTGGATCACAGAGAGTTGAAAGCACTGTGTTTGTGTGGGTTTCCAGGACTGTCTGCTGGAGGTCCTGGAGATCGTGGAATTGGGTCTTTCAGGCAGTAAGTCCAGACAGGAACAAGAACTGAGATACAAAGAAGACAAAGAGCTGAACCTGGTGTCTCTCAGGGTGAAGGAGGCAGCTGAGGTCACACTGAGCTGGTGAGCAAAACAAGCACATCCTGAAGCATCTAACATCAACACTGAAACATTTCAGGCAATGACGGATTCACACGTGGATGTTAGAACCTGGTTCACATCCAGGAAAGACCATGGTCTTGGTTTAGAAAACATTTCTGCTGTTTTAGAATCTGTTTTATCAGTCACAATAGCCATGATGACAATGAGATGAAAGTGATAAAAATCTGAGATACATTATCGACTGTGAAGAAATTAACATTAGCGACAGATAACCAAACAGGTCACGATAGAGAACTGAAACACCAGGAAAAGACAGTCTTTCCTGGATGTGAACCAGATCAGGAGGTCTAACTCAAATCCGGTCTCAGTGTTATGCAGGCTTCGGGGACTTTTCCCTTTGTTGGTGGGTCCCTGAGTGAAGACGCTCTGATTGGCCACTGTGGGCTGGATGACAGCAGTCTGAAGAAGTTCAGATATTTTGTGGTGGACAGCTCAGTGATTCTGGCCATGCTGGAGCATCCAGGACCTGAACATGGTTAGTCCTGTCTAATTGTTCTAGAACCAGTACCCACTGAACCGGAGACACAGAAATTCTGGTACCCTTTATTTATTGTAGTACTCCTTACATATTATAGTACCTTACAAATACTTAGTATAGTAGTAGTATACAGATCCTGTAGTACTTCACAGATGCTCAGGTACCCCACAGATTTTCTAGTACCCAATGTATCTGTGTGTGCAGCGTCGTGTCCATCAGTTACAGTGCTTATCAGAGGACCATCAGGGTGTCGCACCTGGACTCTACAGCTCCACCTGCAGCCCAGAGAGCGCAGGACACACGCACAGGTAACCACCAAGTATTAAAGTACATGATAAAAATGCTAAGCGTAGTGTGTTCAGTCACTGGTGAATCTCTGTCTGTTGACTTACTGCAGCAAACTCTGATCCCAGAACCCCACGGTGTAGTCCAGGAGGATTCTGGGATACGACGGAGCATCAAATATCAGCTGTTTCCTGAAAACATCGACAGGGGTTCTGCAGTTCAAGCTGATCTCAGTATTCCAACTCTGAACGAGACCATTTCTGAGGAGGTATGGACCTGAGTGTTTTTCTACTGCACAGGTGTTACAGGTGAATTTACATTTAGTCACGTGGCAGACGCTTTCATCTAAAGCAACTTACAAGTGAGGAACAAGGCAGCAAACATCTAAGTCAAGGAGAAAAACATTAAAGCAAAGCTCTATCAGTGTATCCGCTTCACAGAATGGTGTTGGTGCAGTTGAGTCGACCGCTCTGTAGGAAGAGTCAGAGCAGCTACAGGAAGCCAGTGCAGAGATCTGAGCAGTGATGAGACATGCTGTTGCATTTTGGATCATGTGTAGGGGTTTGACAGTTCATGATGATAACCCTGTCAACAGGGCACTGTAGTAAAGACCAGCCCCTGCACAATCAGTTGGGTTATATATTTAGAAAGGTAGAGTCTCATCTGTCTGATGTGGTAATAGGCAGATCTGCCTTAGAGACAGAATTACTCAACAGCTGGTGTCAGGTGTGTGTCAGGTGTACCCTCCTCCGTCAGGTGCAGCAACAGTTGGAGCATCTACAAGCAGTGCTGAACAGACAGCAACAGTTTGAGGCTCAACCACAGAATAGAAGTTGTCCGGCTGCTACGACGACCTGCAGACCCCCATTACCTGTCTCCAGCTTCCAGACGGCAAGACTTTTCCTGTCCCACCTGGGCTTGCTGACTCCTGAGACCCTGAAGGTACCAAGCATAAGAGGAAACGACAGATGTTGATTTATGAATACCTGTAAGTCTCACTCACCTGTCTACCTCTCATCCTTCTGAGTGCAGGATCCAGGTACCAGTGGAGTTCCAGCTCAGCTTGTGTCTCTGGACTCATCTCGTCCGGGATTTTCAGAGGACCTGAGACGTTTGGACCAGCTGCCATCCAGAACCTGTGTCTCTGCCTCCATCTTCTACATGAAAGCAGGACAGAGGACAACTGCTGAGGTCATACACCTGCCTCGCCTATCAGTCAGCTGACAGTGCCAAGCACACCTGTCTGACACACCTGTCTGTCTCACCCGTCTGTTACACTTGTCTGTCTGTAGATCTTAAAGAACGTAGAGTCCAGGTGTAGTGTCCCGTCTCACTTCCTGGACTTTTTGTCATCTCTTGGCTGGCCCATGGAGGCAGATCAGCATCAGGTGGGCAGAGTCAGCTCCAGCAGTCCAGGTGAGTTCAATGATGTGTTGACAAAATGCTCACCTGAGGACACTCATCTGATGGGTTGTTTTCTGTCTCCCAGAATTCTGTGCTGTGTTGGGAGATGATGGAGGGAGCGTGTTTAATGGAGATAAGTTTGTCCTAAAGTTCACAGATGCTCTGACGGACATCACATTCATTGTCCCATCGTCATCATCATCATCATCATCATCATCATCATCATCATCATCATCATCATCACACAGTCAGTGGCAACACTACGTGTTTAACGTGGTCACATCCTCCAAGACCATAGAAAAAGAATTAAACGTAAAAACTTTACTTTACTTTACCTTTGTTACCCGTGTTTTGTTTGAAGCATCTGATTGGTTGAATAGTCTGGAGGAGGCGGGACTACAGCCTGAGTCACAATCCATTCTGCAAAGACAGCTCAGCCAGGACTTTGTCCCCCAGCACACAGTATGGACCTTCAAAAATAAAAACCTCATTGCCATTTCATGTCTCTGACCTGTCTGTCTCTGACCTGTCTGTCTCCAATCTGTCTGTGCAGAGTTTATTCACCAGCTTTGACTCTAAAGTGCTGATAGTTTGGGTCGAACGCTTCGAGGACATCGGTAACTAACTTAATACAGTTTACTCACTCACTAACTGTACCTCTACTGTACTGCTACTGTACTGCTACTACTGTACTGCTACTGCACTGCTACTGTACTGTTACTGTACGACCACTACTGCACTGCTACTGCACGACCACTATTGCACTACTACTGTACTACTACTGTACTGCTACTGCACTGCTACTACTACTTGAAACCTAAACTTCAAACTGAAATCACTGGACCCTGTCGTGTTATAAAACTACAGTTCTCTCCATTGATATTGGCACCTTGGTAAATATGAACAAAGAAGGCTGCAAAAAATGTTTTTATTCTTTAACCTTTTGAACAAAATATTTACTAATATTTACTAAACAAACAATTACAAACACAACACAATTTTATCTAAATAAAAATCTCTTTATTAAAATATGTGCTACAATTGTTGCCTCCCTTCCAGTCGATACATTGACATTTGTATATAGTCATTTTGATGTTTTAATCCAAATCGACTTCCAGTGAGGTGCAAACAGCAAAAACCAAGGTCAAGGTCAGTTTCATGAGATTTGCTTTTATCGGTTTCTTGAATATTGGCTGTGAGGTTGCTGACCGTGCAAAATTCAGTTTTTTTGTGACCCCAGACACTGTTCGTTGGCAGAACGCAGTGGGAGAAAGGGATCATAGACCTAAATGAAGGAGTTGAGGTAGACGGGTGCAGGTGAGTTGACCACTCTGTAGGAGGAGTCAGAGCTTTGAACCTGATGCAGCAGCTACAGGAAGCCAGTGCAGAGATCTGAGCAGTGGTGACGTGTGTCCTTTCCTTATCCTGATTAAAGATGAGACATGCTGCTGCGTTTTGGATTATATGGAGGGTTTGATAGTGCTGATGGTAATACTGTCAACAGAGTACTACAGTAATAGAGACGGGATATGACCAGCACCAGTTGGGTAGTATATTCAGAAAGGTAGGGTCTGATCTTTCTGTTGTTGTTGATGGTAAATCTGCCCCAGAGACAGAGGAGATGTGGTCTGTAAAGCTCAGTTGGGCTCCATCCCTAGTCAGGGGACTGGGATGGCCAGGAATTTTGTGGTTAGTAAACCATTTCTGCGTTGATTTTAATGTATGTTTTGGATCATTGTCCAGGTGGAAGATCCAACCACGCCATATTTGTTTCTTTCTGGCAAAGCCGCACAAGCGTTTATTTAATATTTGTTGATATTTGATAGAGTCCATGATGCAATGTGTCCTAAAAAGATGCCCAGATCCAGATAAAATGTGAAAGACCTACCACCATATTTAACTGTGGGCATGAGGCACTTTTCTACATCTCTATTTTGGTTTCATATGAACATAGAACCTAAGCCCGTCTGAAGTTCCAGTAGTGTCTGGCAAACTTAAGACACTTGAGTTTGTTTCTGCTTTTTCCCTATACCCTTCCAAACTATTTGTGGTGATGTAGGTGACTTCAGACTTAACAAGTAATTTAGACTTAACAAGTAAGTGCGGTTTGGAATTAGTTTGTTGGTTTCAGAGGTAGCTGAGTTTCTGTCTGTTTCTGTTTTTGCTTTTTTTATGTGAAGTGGATATTAGGTCTGTTATTGTCGTTGTTAGTTTCATCTTAGTAATCCCAGGGCATTTACACCTTTGACCTAACAAAGGCACACTAAGTAGTTTGGTTTCAACGAGGGGGCGGTTTCAGCTGTAGCCAATTAACACCTTATTTGAGACAGCTGCTTGGCTGGAGCGTCAGCCCTTGTGTTCAGCCCTCCTTGTGTAAGACCTATCTGGGTACAGACCGGCGAGTCTACTTGCGCGAGTCCACCAAGCTAGGACACCGTAGCACACCCTCATTTGTATCTTCTTGTACTTTCTCTCTTTGCTGTGCTTTACCCCCACCTATGTCTCCAGTCTGTGTTCTATTTCCATAACTATGTGTTTTCAGCAGATACCTGTTCTTCTCTGCGAATGCAGGACATGTCGCTCTCATAGAAGACGACATACTCCTCACCTGCGCACCCTCACCCAGACCACATCTTCCCCTACCTCTTTTTCTCTTGCTCTGTGGAACTGCCAGTCTGCAGTGAACAAAGCTGACTTCATTCCAGCTTTTGCCACACAGTCAGCTGTGCAGCTTCTGGCACTTACTGAAACCTGGATCACCCCACAGAACACTGCCACTCCAGCTGCACTCTCCACCAGTTTTACCTGCTCTCACACTCCACGGCCATCGGGACGCGGAGGTG
>OMLM01012432.1:0-43723 GCA_900302695.1 Helostoma temminkii
ATGTAGTGTAACAGCGTCCTAAGAAACATTAAGAGGGAATTCTGTACTAAAAAAGATTATTGATTATCTGCTTAATTTGATCAAGTTAACGCCTCATGTTACAGTAGCCTCAAATCAAACGAGCAGGCGCTGATTTTATCCCACATCACCGCCATTAAAAGAAAAACCCAGAAGCACCAGCATATATCACAAATACATTAATGCAGTGAAATATTAGAGATGATAATTAACAAGAATTTGGGATACAGAAACAGTAGCCTTCGATACATAGACATATCTTTCATTTCATTAAGAACCAAATGTAACAGATACTCGTAGAAATGCATTTTAAACAAATGAATATTTAATATTGGTCATCAATGTTAAGATTTTCTACTCTCACATCTGTATATCAGGAAGTAAAGGTTTATATTGGTTGGCTTCTGTGGTGTATTGTTTTATTCTCATCTGTCTCAGACACTCTGAAAGGTCTTAAAATGCAGTTTATGATTCCTGATTTAAGAAAACAGGCATCCTGCTGCCTCTTCACCGTCAGAAAGAATCCCAGTCACTGGGTATACGTTATGTAGATTAAACTTTAAAACATAAAACACACAAATCAATGTTTAATCAGCGTGTGGTAATTGCAAACCTGAGTGCTTTACTTTAATCTTTATGGAAATGCACAGTTAAGCAGTGTCGCACCGAGCAATGAGTGTCTCACTCAAGCACACTTCAGCATCACACAGCTCTGAACCTGTGATTCTGTGCCTGCAAACTGAAGGTGCACAAAAAGCAACTCTGCACACATAATTACAGAAGCTAGTTTGTAGTTCAAGATGAATATACTAAATATTGCAGCAGACTCTGTACAGAAAGTACAAATTTCTTTTTGTTAACCGAGGTTCACCTCGCTGACATTTTCTTTGTGGGTTTCCGTAGTGCTTCGAACTAATGGCCTCACAGTTAAACGGCACTCGGGGTTAACACAATTAAAATGCATTTTACTTCTAACCACAGCTGTGTGGCCAGAACTGTGACGGTCAGAGCTGGTGATCACAGGAGCCACCTAGTGGCCCAAACTTAAAGGACGTTACAATAAACAACGGCCAGGTTTTGTGTTGCTGAGTTTGTGTATGTTTTTGAGTGAATCACCTGTACTGTCTGTTTATATGTCATCTCTACATACCGTATATAATAAGGTCAGTCTTGCAGACAAGATGTTGAGCTCAGTGAGATTCTGATTAAATCAAACCTTAACTATTGAGAACAAAGATTCTGTACTTGTGTTGCAACTGATCATAAATGTGCTTTAACTTAAACTATGGTATGAATCGAGCAAATCCCACGGTCGACTACTCTGCATGTTTTTTGTTGTAGAGACAAGTTCTAGATATTAATAATCTATGAGAAATGTTTATGCTGTTGTGTAAACAAGTGTCAGTGAGCTGTCCATAATTTACAACAATGATTTTATTGAAGTCAGTTCCTGCAGCTCTACATGGAGGAGGAGCAGCGCTCCAAATGAAACCAGAAATACAACATTTACAAACCAGATACACAGACATGACACATTCACTTCCGATACCAGATCTTCAACTTCTTCTCTCGTTTGATCTTCTTTTGCAGCTGTAAAGTCCCGTAGAGCAGAGCCTCTGCTGTGGGAGGACAACCTGTGGGCAGACGAGAAACGCTCACACATTAATACTCTGGAAACCCACTGACATATTATACATATTTATTTTCTTACATTTATCTCACCAGTCAGCAAGAGACTAAAGTAAGCGAGTGGACTAAACTATGTGCATCTATGACATCTAGTCATCAAGTACTTTTAGCATTAAGTACATTAAGTACTAGCTGCATTAATATTAGTTTTATATAGTTTTCATTAACAAGTGTGTAATTCTACAGTACAGCTACTACTCATATTACACCACATAACCAGATCTACTACTACCAACAATACACAGTTTATTCCCGTTACTACAAATACTGTCTCTACTGCTACTTGTACATCTGCTTCTAGAAGCTTTGGCTTCTACCTCTAGATTTTAGTTGACTCACTGACCGACTCCTTCTAAATGTGAAATGTATAATTGCAATACTGAAAATCACAACTTTTTGAGGCGGCATTTAAAAATCACAAACATAGATCTGCTCTTATAACAGTAAATGTTTTGGAACCTGTCTGCAGGATTTCCTCCCTTTCAGTAAAAAAAAAAAGCAAACCAGAACAAACAAAAATAACAACAACAACTTTCAACTTTCTCATTAATTTGAATAAAGCAAGTGATCTGGTGCAGCAGTGCCTCTCGTAAAAAAAAAAGAAAAAAGTTTACTTTACATTGCGTAGTAAACAGCATATTTGTGTTAATTACCTTGAGACTGTCATAATCAAAGATAAAACAATTACAACCGTGATAACTCTCCAGAGCTATACAATCCTGTCTATGTGTATTATGAATCACAACTGCGTCCAATAAGCTTGAAACACAGAAATCTGTTCTTCCCAACTTGTATTTTACTGACTCACAGAAACACAAAACAACTCAGCCACACCAGTGCAGCTACTTATTAAAACCCAACTTAAAAAAAAAAGATACTCAATACAGCATCAGGATTCAATCAAAGTTCTCCCAAGGTTCTCCCTCAAACTACTGCCACAAAGTTAGAACGTATGCTGATGATTTACCATTAAACTTCCCTTAACTGGAACTACAGGAACTAGAACCACAAGAAGGTCCACTCACCTTTGGCAATGTAGCATATATTTAAGATAATGATTAAGTTATCAGACAGAACTTGAGAATCATTTTCACATTGTGTCATTAAGGTTTACCTGGAACATAAATGTCCACTGGTACAATTCGGTCACAGCCTCTGACGACAGCATAGGAGTAGTGATAATAGCCTCCTCCATTAGCACAGCTGGCAGAAATAAAGGTAAAAAAACATTTGTTATACGCTTTAGAAATCACACAGCTACCAAAGTGCAAAAAAGAAAAATACAATAGCGGACAACTCAATTAATTAAAAAATTTCAAACACAAAAGTGAAAGGTGCAATATTTTAGGTCAAAAGTCAAAGGAACACTAGGAAAGGCAGACTAGAGGAACAGTAAATCTAATGTAACGCTGAGTAAGAGATCACGGAAAACAGTGGATTACCTTCCCATGGAAATAACGTATCT
This sequence comes from Helostoma temminkii, assembly GCA_900302695.1. Lineage (NCBI taxonomy): Eukaryota > Metazoa > Chordata > Actinopteri > Anabantiformes > Helostomatidae > Helostoma > Helostoma temminkii. Next base: position 3,173 of record OMLM01012432.1, read on the forward strand.
GGGCTCAGGCATCTGGTCGTACACCTGTAGGAGAGAAGTAGTTGTTCACCTCTTATATAATGTCTGGCTAAGAGCTAATCTGTCCTTTCAGCAGGGGGAAGTCTTCATGCCAGACGACCAATCCACCGACAGGCTGGTCATAATTCTGCCAGCATTTACACAGATGTACTCTTCTCAACACGTCTAACTGACAGAGACTACTTCACAGGAAAACATTTTTAAATTTTTCCCCTCCATCTCACAGACCTAAATCAAACTTGAGCCAGCAGCTGGGCCATCATTCAAACTGGTATTAGCTGACTGTGTCTGTATCAGCAGCAGCTACCGACCACCTCTCACCTTCCGTAGAGCTGGAGCCATCTTATTGGTCAGCGTTCCTGCCACGATCATGACGTCAGCCTGTCGGGGACTAGCTCTGAACACGACTCCAAAACGGTCCATGTCGTAACGAGGCGCCGCCATGTGCATCATCTCCACCGCACAGCACGCCAGGCCAAAGGTCATAGGCCACAGAGAACTCTGAGAAGGGAAACAATCAGCCAATCAAACACTAACAGGGCAGTTACTTATGGCAGTGTCCGAAACACACATACTTTATTCAACCAATTCAAGAACAGCAGCGAGGATGTGTAGTCTAGAGAGGCATCATTGTTCCAGCTTTAAAAGGTAACGTTAATATATTCTAAACTGTTTTCCTCTGCTCATTGTGACACTGCGAAGATTCTGACTTAGAACATAACACCTGAAATTTCAACAGCCCAACTGTAAATAACAATTAAAGCTCTTGATGAAACTCATGAGGGTCAAGCATGTGTTTTATTTAGATCACCTACTAACAGTCACACAGTCAACGATGGATGGTATGTTTATACGGGAAATTCAGTCCGTGTTTTGGACTCTCTGCTGTGTGTGCGCGTTTGTTCATGTCTCACTCTCCATCTGTGTTTTTGTTTCCTCTGTTTTATGTGAGTGTTGGATGGTGTTTGCCTCGTGTGTTTGTGTAGTCTGTCGTCTTTCCAGGCAGAGAAAACACTGTGTGGCTCATTTCTTCTTGCTGCACTTTGGAAGTTAACGGATATGCTCCCTGATATCTTTATTTCATATATGTTTATAATGTTTTAATGTCTCATCCTGACTGTCTGTACTGTATTTACTATGGTGCTATGTATGAACCATATCCATTCCATATGCTGTACAAATAAAACATATTTTATCGAAGGAAAAAATTATATAAAGAAGACAACACTACAGACACATTCGGGACACTAGCACAACCAACAGCCTCCTATTTACTCACCCTACGTGCCCAGTTAACCAGGTCATCCAGCTTGGTGATGACATACTCCCCCTTGCTGCTGGCTACAGCTGCTGGTTTGGCTGCTGCCACTGCTGTGCTCTTCTCTCTGACTGGAACCACACTAACAGAGGGAGGGAGAAAAGAGGAAAGTTTTACCACGTGCAGAGTGTTTTCCAGGTGTCTGGCCTTCATTCTATTATTTACACCAGGATATTATTGCTTAACTCACCTTGTGGTAGTATTCTCACTTTTAGCACTGGTGTGCAGGCTCTTCTGTTGAACAGCAAAAACTGTAATGGGTCTGTTGGATGAAGAGTCAGAGGAGAATTTATTAACAAAATGCAAATGAATAAATGAAACACAAAAACAGCAAAGAAGCAAAAAACAGGACGGCAAAAGACAGCAACGTTATTATGTGAAATTTTTACCACTTTAAGACGATGTGTGACAGGCAGGCAGATGGACAGATTTCATTGTGGAGGATGCAAATTTTGTCTGAGCCTTGTAAACTTGATGAAGCTTTAAGGGATTAACTTCACTGTTTGTGTGAACAGCAGGCGAGCTGAGAGCTCCTACTGCACAAACGAAAACTAACATCACGTTTCAGCACTTGCTTTTTAGCCAGGATTGTTTCGTCTTGCCTTCAACTTCAATATGTGGTAAACTGTGCTCAATGTAGTTATTAATAAAATGCCAAAAATTAACAAAAACCAGGTGGGTTGGACATTGGTTGATACATGTGTTAGATGTGGTAATAACTGTGAATGTGATTTAGTATACGACAGTATTTTGGGTCTAAACTGCACTTGATATTTTCCGTCTGTTTACCCAGTGTAAATTCAGTTTGTAGGAAAAAGAAAAAAGTATGAAAAGCAAACCGAGCCCCTGTAAAGAACATCATACAATCTACAGCAGCTGCTGGTTTGAAACACGAAACAGGATTAGAAGGTTCTCACCTTGAAAATGAGCCAAACATGGCCAGGCGAGGTGCTGTAAAACAAAAGAGTGGAGCAAACTTTAGAAACACATTGTAATAAATTGAAATGTCTAAATTTTAATTACTTTATTGGCAACATTGCTGACAATCATCCAATGAAATGTGATTTTGCGGCATACAGATGTGATTCGACACGACCAAAACACAAACAACTGTGCACATTTTATAAACCTAGACCAAGACCGAAACCGTTTCAGATTTTATAGAGACTGGTGTTTATTGTTTGTCGAATGCGTGCCAAACTGACACCTAGCACCTAGCAATGTCTAAAGGCCTTAAATGTTCATCACGGAAGCATAATGTTCAGAAATGTAGGTGAAAACCCTAAACTGGTCGTATATTCTAATGGAGTTTGGTTTGACAAGCCAGGCACAGCTGATGACAGGCACTAGATGCTAGCGACAAATCTGCCATATTAAGTGTACCAAAGACGCAGATAAAACATTATAAAGCAGCGTATCTGGGTTCTTTATGTACAATATGTCGTTATATAAGTGAGATAATTTAGCTTGAGCGCCGACTGCTAATTACACTGTAATTACAGCTATAGCGCTGATATTAGCTAACTTGGTTAGCCGCCATGCTAACGCAGACAGAGCAAGGTCAGTGTGCGGACTAAAAGTTCCAAACCCTCTAAACGACAACCAAACCAATGGGTAGCCCGATTTTATGCACCTAATGTTAAAATGCCCTGAATAGCACAAGTGCGAAAACACAGCAATGTTTAACAGAAGCGCACAATTTAACTCCAAACACTACTCACCAACCAACGCCGCCATCTTTGGGACTCTGGTTACGGCGTCTTCTTCTTCTGTGGTTCTTGTCTGCGCAGACGCTGCTCCGCGCTTTACCGCCCCCATCGGACGAAAACAGGGAAACGCAAAAGCTCCACGATAACATTACAACCACACGGGAAACATTGTACTTTTTACTGCAGTGCTATTTTCACAGCTTTAGTTTTTTTGAAGATGCAGATTCTCCATAACCTACATAATTTGATCATCTTATAAATTATAATGTATTATTAAATACCTGCAGTACGTAAAGTGGTTAAAATTGTTTCCATCTGTTTTTGATACTTTATTTCTTTTTAATGAATTACTAGAAAGTTTGACATCATACTGTACCTTTGAAAGTTTGTTTGGAGTTTACAGCACAAATGTGACATTACGTCACTAGACATGTTTCCTCCATTTAAAAATCTGTTTTAATGTGCAGTTTGCTTTTTTGCTACTAACTACAGGAGTAATTTTCTGCTTGTAGTGGATTACTTTTTATGGCAAGTTCGTGCACTTTTACGAGTATTGAGTTTTTGTACTTGTATACCTCTGGTCTGCTGTCCACCCATATAAACCCAAAACCCAAATAGTACAACACAAATCCTGTTTTCTCACTTACTGGCTTCCTTAGACCACATTTCAGAAACAATGCTTGTCAGACATGCCTGAGAGTGTGCAGAAACCTTTTCCTTCCATTAAGTTGGACAAAGCTAGTGAATATTTTTATTTGTAGATGTTTATTTTGACTTGACAAACAATTACCTCTCATGGCGGTGATTTGTGCAACACATTAATACTCCAATCGACTCAAAAGAAATCTTTTGCGTCCCGTTTTTGCTTTGGCTTCATTTTGGTGCCACAAACCGAGTGAGCAGCGGCGACGGCAGCAGCCAGGACGCCAGCAGGGTGGAGAGCAACCAGAGGACACGGAGAGCATGTTATCACATAATGACAGTGCCAGCACCGAAAACACACACTGCAGTTTCTCCAGGAATAGCTGCCCAGTCAAAGCCAAAGAGCAACTGGTGAAAACTAAATGGAAAAGATGAAAGGACACTTGTACAAATGTTTTTTATTCTGACTTCATCATGTACAAACCTTCTGGACAGTTAAAATCATAATAAAGTCTGAGCAGTTGCTTTAGTCATGGTTTTTAAGGTCAAACCAGCCATACATAGGACAGAGCCTTTAAGTACTTAGAGTTCAAAACATTAAATATAGGCACTGGAACAGCTTAAAAAGACAAAAGTTTTAAGACTACAGCATTGTTCAAAGGCTTTGTCCACCACTAGCAGGGAAAAAGCTCTTGCATGTCAGATAATAAACTTGAATCCACATTAAAAACAGTCTTGTATAGGAGGAGCAAAAATACAAGTTAAGCCGTCATTCTGAGGTTACAGTGGCAGCGCGTTGCTGTGCCGAACTGCAGACCACAGGAATGGCCTATTTTTGTAAAGATCTCCTCCTCAGAAAGAAGAAAGCACAGCTCGCCTCCTCACTGAGAGACCGGGATGTCTGGTGTGCCACTCACGCTCTGTGATGTCTCCCCCGACCAGGAAGAGGGGGTGACCTGATTATAGAGGACGTCCTGAGAGCCAAAAAGAGGCTCTTTGAGATTCAGGATGTACATGAGGAACAGATTGAGGGCCGTCATGGCGAGGAGTGGGAAGATGGTCAGGCTGGAGCCGAAGCCTCGCCAGGAGCTGCACACGTTCAGGCTGACCCAGTAAACGAGTCTGTGGAGGATTAAAGAGCAAAAACAAACAGGAAATCAGATCAAGTTCAAACCTCACTGATAAACTCCCACAGCTTCTCGTGAAGCTACAGACGACCAGTTTAACCAAGCTTTTACTTTTGAAGGTACCACCATGCTTTTTATTTGATTTAGTTACTTTACAGCTTCAGTTTATTAATGCAATAGGTCAAATATGATGTATAGATGAAAGTAACTGGAAAAATAAAACAGTCAAAATTACTGCTACATTTACCAACGTCTTACACATTAATCCATTAATTATGAATCAATAATCCAGTTAACGATCCTGTAGCATTTATTTTTCTTTATTTAAGTCTATTTTGATGCTAAAACTTTGCATTTTTTACTTGTAACTGAATATTATATATCTATATTGTTGTCTTGTATTTCATTCACGATGGCAACACAGCAATTACAGGTTCTGCAGCCAAAGTTTGATTTAGACAAAGGTATAACAGAATTATCAGCAAAATATACATAAAATATCAACACAGCCCTGGTTCTGAAGACACATCCCATAATACACCCATCTATTAATAATACAAGGAAGCAAATATTAAGGTATATTAACAGTAACAGAAACAGAAAGTTTCTATAAATGCAAATAATCTTAAATAATTGTATCATCTAAATCACAATGACTGATCCAATCCAAGCGAAGTGCTGCACCGCACTGCACAAACAGAAGGATCCAGAGGCGCTGACCCATCTTTCCAGTGTTTCTCTTTGGTCTCGTTAACACCAGTGGTTGTGTTTGTTTTTAGCCGTTACAGCAGCACAGCTGTGGAAATGACAAAGCTGGTTGTTCGGTCCACCACTTTGATTTAAACTGAACAACTACTGAAACTGTACTGAGACTATTCAGACATTCATGGTCCCCAGAGGCTGAATCCTAATGACTTTTGAGATCCTCTGATATTTTTCTCCAGAGTCACAATGTTAAGATGTTTAGTGAAATGTTATGTAATCAATCAGTTGGATTGATTACTGTTAACTTTAGTAAACACATTCATGTCCCCGTCAGGATGAACTGTAATAATCCACCACCAGGTCACATTTTCAATACGTCTGATATTTAGGTTGATGATGATCCATTTTCATAATGAAACACTAATAACTGGCTGCTAATGATATGTGAATACTGCACTTTTATACTCACACTACACTACTCACACTTCTTAGCTTACATTTTAATCATAATCTCCTTCTGCAAATTTTTATTTTTATTATTTGCCCAGTTTTTATTCCCACTTTTCTATGGTTTGTTTGTGATGTAGCAGAACACACTTTTTCCATGGCTGCAGATTCTGTCTTTAGTTACAAGCACTTCTGTGCATGTGTGTAGGCTTACAGAGCCGATACATTGCTGTAGGCTCATAGCGTTTTTCATATTTAATGTGTAATAATTCAGCTCCATGGTTGCGATTATCAGTTTTTTTTAGTGTATTATTTGTCATAAACTGATCTGCATTTGATCTGCTCATGTCTGTGTATTAAGTCATGAGCTTTTTTTAAACTATACTTAGCTCTGCGTTGGTTTAACGAAGCAGTTCGTTAGGTGCTTTACACCACCCACCATCGTCACCTTTAGGCCTCACCTTCCGAAGATGAACATGGCAGCCAGTATGGGCACCAACTTGAGCTGATCTTGAGGCAGTAAAGTGGCCATAACAACAAGGTTGAGAACGTAGAGGAGTAACTGTTCCAAGGACGCAGTGACAAACAGCTGCTGAACTGCCCGTCTTCTGGGAAACGATTCCTGCAGACTGAAGGAGCCGGTGCAGAACTGGCACGCTGCACCCGCCAGCATGGCTGTGAGGAACAAAAGAGCAAGAAGTCAGTTAGCATCTTGAATCTGGGCCACATTTCCACAAACAGCTTTCAACTTTCAGCTGCACTCGATCACGTCTGACAGCACACTTTGTTTTTTATAATTTCTACATTTGACTACAGCAGAGTGGCCCACATGCAAATCCTCCTCGCTGCCGTCAGCTTGACAAATAGGTGAGAGGAAAATTGCTTGGACAGGCTTTGGGATGTTTTTGCCACCTGTCCTGTCATTCTGGTCGCCCATGTTGGGAAGTGATTAAATTATTCTGAAACAATTAGGCCACAGCCTGGGAGACGAGAAGCGCAGCCAGGCTCTTATTGTAGTTTCCATTTAAAGCTATGTGCAGGAGAAGGAAATTATGCTTCTCTCCAGAGACCCAGGGGGACGTCTGCTGCACGAGGATTGAAAGCGTAGAAATTAAAGAGGACAGGAGGACAAGCTGAAACATTCCGAGACGAGGCGGCCAGACAAACCAAATCCTCTCTTAATCTTTGTCTTTCATTTGTGGCTGGGTTTGAATGTCAGTGTGCAGGTGACTGAAGCGTACCTAGCAGGATGGGGATGGCTGCCACCACACAGCAGCACAGGGTGAAAACGAGGCGGCTTGCCGTGTCGGGACAGTCGGGGGGTTTAATGGGGACATAGAAATAGAGTGCATAGAGGATCCCCGCTGAGCACAGAAGAGAAACCAGGACTGAGAGGAAAGCAGGAACTCTGCCGCTCTGACAGCATCTAGACTGGCAGCAGCGGCAGCAGCAAAGTCCGCGATCCGAAGCCTCCTCTGCGGCCTCGCGAGTCTCTCCCCGCCCCTCTGGGCTCCACACAGTCAGCTCCACGCTCTCTGGTGGCGGACCTATCAGAGGTCGACCCTCGTCCCCGGTGCAGTCCAGATTGGTGGATTCTGGGCTCCATCTCGGCGTGTCTGTGCCGTTGGGAATGTCCCCTTGAGAAGCCGGGGCTGGAGTTCTGAGACAGTTTTCCATGGCAGCGTCCAGATTGTGTGCTTTGATGATCGGACTGGAAAGAGTTTGGTCCAGCTCCCCCTCCTGTGTCTGATCTGCCTGTGGCTCTTCTGGGAGGCCATCTCTGGGCTGCTGGTGGCAGGCAGCAGAGCCTGTTCAAATCAGAGCACATTTTAATACGTGGTCCAAAACCAGACACTAAAAGCAATCAACTGCGCATCCACTGTTATCAATCACTCACTTTTCAGTGGTGCAAAGCATGCGGCTTCATGAAAGTCAAACACCAAAGTGTGGTGACATTTTATACTTTTCTTATTGTCATCAAATCCTAAAAAAAGACCAAAACCAGCGACAAATTCATCCCACTTGCTTGTACAGCCAAATCCTCTGAAACCACAGCGCACAGCTGTGTCCGGATTATATTTAGTTAAAAAATTAGAATAAATTTGCGACCTGAATTTAAGCGTTTATGTTTTACGAGGAGCAAACAGGCTGAGATCCACAGAAGAGGCGTGGAAGTTCTTGGTCTTTTTATGGCGTTTGTTGACAAGAAGAAAAACTACCGGCCTCCTCCTTAAAGCAGCAAAATGCTGTAACGTTTCATGTGCAAGTCGAGTTAAACGTGAACTTCCCATCAAGCATCTGACTGATTACAACGTGCAGAAAAAAGATCAACTCTCACAACAGAAATTAAAGCTCGTAAAAATCTGCATTTAGAAAACAGCATTGGACCAAAATGGAAAATATCCACATTCTGATTTTAATGAGCAGCGATGAAGCATCTGTGGATGTCTGCAGATGTTTTCCAGGTGTTTCCACTGGTGCTGCAGGCCATCACATCAACATCTATTAAACATCAGGAGCTACCAGGAATACTTGCGTTGACAGACAGCTCCAAACATTCACCCTCTTCAAATTATAAATGTCTGGCTCCAGGAGAACTTCAGACTGCAAATGCAAATCTGGCACGTTGTCTGTCGCCTGTGATTTTTAACTCTCTTCTCGGTAAATTGGGTGGTTATGTTAGTTACTGTGTCATTACGGGCAAGTGGCCGGCCTGTGTGCGCTTCATCAGACGTCACAGATATCGCTGCGGTGTTTGTCAGACAAGAAACTAGAAACCTCACTGCCAGTTTGAAGACTCTCACTCAAAAAATCAAATCTCTCTCTCTCTCTGCAAGTTATAATCCTGCATATCATACTTTTATTAAAGTAATTAGACTCAGGCTCTGAAATTTTTGTGAAGTCGCAAATCATGGTTGTACGTGCAAGTCTTCAGGTTTGAGGGTGGAGCTCGGAGAAACCTTCCCTGCAGTGTCAACACAGTAAAATATAAGCAAACATATTTTTGAGTGAAGGGAGACTTTAAGAAACTTTATTCACTACTGGGAAGACACACACAAGCACGCTGCTTATTATCTGTTGCTCCGCTTTAATGAGTCCAGATTCTGTCTTAACTCCCTTTGGATAGAGTCTGGACTCAGACCCGACTCGGGCCTTCACTAATCCTACAGCTCCGGCACACAAACTGCAAAAAGCAGCAGCAATAACTCACTCTTTGGATGATCTGTTGCTGGTGGCGGTTCAAGGGAGCGCTGGGAGCCGGAGACGGAGTGGGAGGACGAGTGCAGCTCCTCCACCGAGGACTCTGGGCTGTCTGACACGGGCGCCAAGGAGATCTGAGTGTCCAGGTCCAGGAAAGGGGAGAAGGAGAGCCTGGCTGGGTCTATGTCCTGGAGCTGGTTTATGATGTCGCTGATGGACTCCTTCATGCTGTCGAGCTCCTTCACGTTCTGCCGGTTAGTGGCCTGAAGCCCCGAGGTGCTCATAGTCACACTGAGCCTGACAGGAGCAGGAAGAGGTTCAAAATAAAACCATCCAGAATCCATTTAAAACAACACAGCAGGGACAGTGAAATCACCTCCTGTCTGCAAGTGTCAGAGAAGCCAATATATTTTAAACGTATTACTCCTTTTTTTTTGCAAGAGACAGAAACTCTGACTGAAGATTCCTGGTCATCAGTAAAGTTTTGCGAAACAGTTCTGAAGCTACATTTTGATCTGATCCACTAAATGAAGTAGAAGCCACAGAAGACAAATGCTCATTTCAGAATAATCTTAAAACCCATTTGGCTTCTTTTTTCTTAATTTTGAACATTTTTCTTGTTCTCAAACATCAATTATCTTCTCAGCGTCTCCCTTTCCCTTTCCCATTCCAAGCGCTTTATAAAGTTCTGAGAAATTTTTACTTTTTCACATGTAGAAATCTTAATCTACGTAGTTTTAAATAAACCAAATAATAAAATTAGATGAGACTGTTTAACCCATTCAAATAAAATCAGGCAGTCAACTACGTACAGTGAAGCCCTGAGGTGCTCATAGTCACACTGAGCCTGTAAGAGGTTTAAATTACTCACATGTAGAAACTGTGCAGTGTAACAGCGTGACGTTTGATCATGCAGTCGTGTCCCTGAGGTCATGTCCTTTGTCATTTATGTTAATTAATTGTTAAATTAATTAGAAAACAATGGATAGTTGGTATTTATTTATGATTTCAGTATGTTTGCAGACAGCAGAGTTAAATGTGGATACTTAGAGTACATTAATATAATATTGGAAAACTAGTTTTGGATTTTGGGGGAAAAAAAACTCTCATTTACCTTCTTGCTGAAGGTTAAATGAGCAAACTGATACCACTCTCATATCTGTCCAATGGTTAGCTTAACTTAGCGTGGAGCTAGCCTCTGTGCAAAGCTCATGAAGTAGTTTTAAGCATTGTTTTTACAAACTAAACAGAGGAGATACAGTATATTGGGTTAATTATTCGGCTTTAGAGTCATTGATGGGATTCAGATGCCTTTGGACAAGCCAGGCTAGCTGTTCCCTCCATTTTCAGACGTTATGCTAAACAAAGCTAAGCTAAGCTAAGCTAAGCTAAGCTACAATAAACTGGTCCCCAGCTTCATATTTTGTACAAATGAAAGTGGCGTAATTTCTTTTCTAAAGTGAATTAAGAAAGCAAATAAGCTCAGATACCCAAATAACTCCTAGGTTAAAGGTAAAGCTCTAAACCCAGAACAAACTGACCAAACGTCAGATTTTTCACCGACACATTTTGGTTGATATTCAGGACAAATTGAGGTTTGAAACAGTAAATTAATATTTCTAAACCAATTTAATTCTTGTGTTCATGGTGTGAAACAACATTTAAACTCATATGTTGGAAAATAAATGCGTCTCAAACATATGTGAACTAGTAAATAAATCTAAATTACTTTAAAAATGCAGAAGAGGGTGTGTTGGATGAGCATTTCTAAATGTGGGTGCCTGATGCAGCTGGATAATGACAGGAGAGGTTGTGGCCTTGGGTTTGTTGTGTCATAGCAGTTTTCTAAAAGGATTTTCAGCAGTTTTAGAGGCTTAAGGAGTTGAAAGTGTCCCCAGTTATGAATACATAATGGATGAAAAAGGTCAAAGTGCTAATTATTTAGATACATCTTTATTATTAGTATTATGCAATTGGCCTATCCTGTATATTATATGGTATATGTATACTTTATATCATATTTTATATTTATGCTGGTGTTTAATGTTAATTTGCTGCTGTGGCACATCATTTCTCCTTCATGGGATCAATAAAGTTTAATATAATTTCATTTTATCTTATATTTTACTAGAAAACAGGACAATCAGAACAAAGTGAAGAGCTGCTGTTAATCAGATTTAATAGATAGTGAGAAAAATAAATTCAAGTTTTCAACTTTGACATACCCGAACTCCAGCATTCCCATTTTCTATTGTCTACTCTACTGCATTTCAGTGTACGTTACATGTGGATTTTACTTATAAAACATATGTTTTTTATAAAATATGACTCATTGTCACAGATAAAACCAAACAGAATATGAGGCAGTTAAAAATAGCTCCACCACGACCTACTTCAGTCACTGAATGATCCACTTTAACTGCTTTTCTATTTCCAATACTTATTTGCATTCATTAAATATAATGTTCAAGGCAAGCCATGTACTTGTAATGAAGTATTTTTGCAGTAGATATTCCAACCTGTCAGTACATTATCTGAATATTTCTCTCGTCATTAGTTTTTTCGGTCATTTCTTGCCATTTAAGCGCGTAAACGTCATTTACTGTGCGTCAGTTTGGACAAATGTGCAGCAGTCACTCACACGCGTTGCGCTGCCGCTATTTGAACTGCGTGGTGCTATTCAGACGCATCTGCGGATTGGATTTGGAGCATTTTCCTCTGAACCTTTTGGCGCACACCCAACTGTGGCGCAGAGTCGGCACGCAAAAACTCAGCGGCGAAGATCTTTCCCCGAACGAACCGCGGACTTTACCATGTATAGAGCGCAATCAGGACGCGCCTGGCGTCTGAGTCGGAGGAGAATAAATCTCGGTGGTTATCGGAGCTGCCGTGTGTGTGTGTGTGTGTGTGTGGAAACGCGCGCAGGCGAGCAATGTGCTTCTTACTACCCGCTGAAAAATAACGTTTCTCCCGCTGCTCGGCAACTCTCTCAAACAAAAACGTTTCGCACAAAGCGTGCGAACCTTAGTCTCGTCTGGTTTTCGCGCAAAACGCGGAGGAGACGCTTAATCTGGCGATAAACAAATCAAATCAGCACGAAGAAACGCGCCGGAGCTGCACGAAGCTGTGCGTAAAGCACGCACAAGTCATCCTGCGATAGAAATCCTGTATTTAGTGGCCACTCAGCAGCAAAAACCGCAGTTAACTTTAGATTTCATAGACAAACGTGAACGTCCGTTACAGGCACAGCTTTGTTTTTACTGAACTGGAAACGTTACTCGTATAAATGAACTTACTTTAGTCGGAGGTTGCAGAGTATTTGGTGACTTTATTCTTTTAGCGGTAAAAAAAGAAAAAGAAAAGAAAAGAAAACCTCCGTCCTTCTCTGCCTGTCTTCCCTCCCCCTCAGTTTGCTTTTTGTCTTCCAGGATCCTGAACTTCTGAATCAAATTTCAGGACGGACAAAATACTAGGCTTTTCCTCCGCCCACACTATTTTTTTTTCTTCCTGGGTACCATGTCAAATACCATATGGAGTAAATAACACCAGAGCAGCAGCACCAGGAGGAGGAGGAGGAGGAGGCAGCACTTACTCTCAGTTTACCTTCACATTCAGTATTAACAACCACATCATCACAAACACGAGGAGTTTGTGTAAACAGGCCAGTAAACATTTACACTGAGCATCCACACACAGGATGATGGTGATGTAAAAACACATTCAGCTGTTTTCTTTAACACCGATACTGTAACAATTCACAGTGAGTTTATTATAAGTAACATAATCTAACTTTAAATGTTTAACCCAGAGTAACATTTCAGAGCTGGATCATTTGTCAACAGACTATTATGCCAACTCCTTTTTGACAATCACTAACTCTAGAGGAAACTATGAAGCTGGTTTAACATTTATCTGTCAGTATTTGCAGCTTTAATTAGATTATCACAGTAAAATAAAGTTTTTTCTATTGTTTTTTTACTATTTACTGACATTTTACTCTCTAAACTCTGCACTAGTTGAAATAAATACACGCACCAATAAAAGTGTTTATGGTATTTGTAATGTGCAAAATAAATTTATAGGTAACTGGAACTGAACATCATCCGTATTTAGAGCCAAAGTGTTTGGTTCCTTCCAGAAAATACACTGTAATTTATGAACTCTGAAGTTTTCTTTTGGCAGCAGTGAAAAATAATTGTTAATTAATAACATAAAAGATTATAAGGATAAATGTTCTGTAACAGCTTCAGGAGTTTGACCTGAAACAGACAAGTTTAAATCCCATTTAACCGTTTAAGGTGATGGTAATGTTCATCTGTTAATACGCCACAGATCCCACCTATTTGTGTTTCACAACCCTTTTCCACTTGCTCTGCTGAACTTTGGCTTTCCTGCTGCACAGGAAGTGATGAGCTTTGTTTTAGCAGCAGGAACATTTTTAGAGGGCGATAAAAAGAGCAGCGCTGCTGTGACACCGCAGAGGCTCAACGCAAAATCATAATCACTCAAATACAATTTTAACACAACCCCGGTTTTAAAAAAATGTAATATCTACATAAAAACAGAAGGCAATTATATCAAAATGTTTAAATTCATATTTTATTTACAATATAACATTAAATGTTCAAACTGAGGTAATGTTCAAATTAATGGCAGCAACATATCCCAAAAAAACATCTGGAACAGAGGTAACAAAAGGCTGGAAAAGTAAGTAACGATGAGTTGAAGGAACATTTTTCAGATAATTATGTGAACTGGCTCCAGGTTAGTAACATGACTGGATATAAAACGAGCATCCTAAAGAGTCAGAGCCTCTCAGAAGTAAAGATGTGCAGAAGTGAAGCAAACTGCCAAAACCATTTCAGAATGTCCCATAACAGAAAGTTGCAGAGGCTTTGAACGCATCTTCATCTGCAGCACATAAAGTCATGAAAAGGTTCAGAGAATCTGGAGAAACCTTTGTGTAGGGGACAAGGCCTAAACACAATATTGGATGTCTGTGATCTTTGGGCGCTCGGACAACACAGCATTAAAAAAATCAGGCATGATTCCGCGACGGACCTCGCTAACGTTTCCAGAAATCACTGTCTGCCATTCAAAAATGCAATTAAAGCTCTATCATGCAAGAGAAGAAGCCACATGTGACCATGATCCAGTAATACTGCAATTTTCTCTGTACAAACACTAATTTAAAATGGAAAACTGTTCTGTGGTCAGATGAACTGAATTCTTTTTTGGAAAACATGGGAGCTGAGTCTTCTGGCCCGAAGAGGAGAGGGACCTTCCAGCTCATTCTTAGCAACAGCACGGCTTCGTCGTAGAGGAGTCAGGACGCTGAACCGGCCTGCCTGCAGTCCTGACCTTTCAACAACCAACACAACAAAGAACAACTCCCATATCAGACAAGGATCGGACAATATTTATCTCCCAGACTCCAGCAACTGGTCTCCTCAGTTGTCGTTTTTGTTTTTGAGACATGTTGCTGCCATCAATTGTAGAAATACCTTTTTGCTTATTACATTTTCTCATTTCAAACATTTGATACGTTTTCCACGTTCTATAGTGAGTAAAATACGGGTCTATTCGAGTTTCAAATCATTGCATTCTGTTTTTATGCAGACAGTGTCCCAACGTCGAAATGTGGAACATGTATAAAAAAAGTTTCATTCTGTTGTATCACTGTATCACCTAGTGATCATATTAACAGCTGTTTAACACCCTCACTGTCCATCTGAGCTGCATCAGTGTGGAGCAGCTTTCAACAAGTCGCATCGCTTCACCACACACAAAACACAGCTCTGAATATTGATGTAAACCTTCAACACACAACGTCCCGAAATTAAAAACCAATACGACTAATATCCGAGCGCAATTCCCCATTTTCTATCAGGGTAATTTTATTGCGTTAAAAAGCATATTTAAAATATACAGCTGTCGATTAGTAATATAATCAATAAATAAAAACGATGTCTATAAACAACACATTTCAAGTTTTGTCTTGTAAATATACACAAACAGAGGGAAGTAGTTTATTGCCCTGTGAAACGAGTCCTGGAGAAAGACGGCAGCAGCATGTTTGAAATGCCGATCTGCGTCCTTTAAAGTCATCAGGAGGGAGGGTGGGTTAGGTTAGCCAATTCCTACTGGATTCTGCTTTTTAGCCAAAGCAAAGAGAACGCAAACACGAACTGTGAAAGTCACGTGAAGTAGCTAAAGTGATGGGTGAGGGGCAGAGTCCCGTCAGTCCTCTGACAGCAGCCTGTGGAAATGATCCTTCCTCTTCTTCAACACCTCCCGAAAATCCTCCTGAAAAAACACCACGGAGGAGATATTAGGACAGAACAATGAAGCTGTGGGAGGAAAGACAGCAGGCAGATGCTGCCGAAGATAACCAGATGTTTTATTCACAACCGACTGATAAAACAAAAAAACCTACAAGCCGAATACATGTAATCCCTCAAATAACAGTACTGAAGCAGTGGAACTGCTATAATAACACTGTTTTCACACCAACATAAAAACACTGACGGTGACGCTGGTGTTTCTGCACTCGCTTGGTGTTTTTTCTGATCACATGTACAAATTTGATCTTGATTTCTAAGCAACTTTACAAACTTATTTTCCACATGGATGCGGCAGCTCAACTCCTACTAGTGCGAAGTAATAGGTAGCATGTCAAGATTTGCTTTTAAAGTATCAATCAATCAATCTGTGCCTCTATAAATGGGTTTCCATTCCACCTGTACGAGCTGATAATAAGATGGACGTACCGCCGCACACAGTTTCTCCATGTACGGGATGAGTTTCTGCAGTTCTCTGTCCTCTCTGGACTCTCCGGACCAGCTTTTGATAGGAATAGTATTCATCAGCTGCAAAAATACCAAAAACTCCAAATTAATAAAATGTTTATTAAAACTCTTGAATGTTATCAAAGTTAAATCCTATGAAAAGTCGAGATGATACAAATAAAAATTGTCCAATATGTAAAATAGTGCAGGTGACATCCTTCGTTGTGATGAATATGTCTCTCTATCATGATTTTAAAATCTTCAGACTCAATCCCACGTGTCCTCCTGCTGCTGGGAGTGAGTGTGCACTAAATTAACAGCGTAACTGTCTCCAACTAATACAACACTTAGTCCAGTTAAAGCACAATACACAGCTCAGGGTAGCAAAGTTACAACTACAGTATATCACCCATTCCTTTCTGTAAAAGTCGGCGAAGATGAAACAGCATTAGACTTTAAACAGGCTTCGATTCTTACGTGGTACGGGTACGTGTGTGGTGCGTTGTCCAGAACCACCGTCTTCGTGAGATCCCTCCCCAGGACGCTCAGATCTTTGATGTAGTGTCCCAGGACGCAGGCACAGTCGTCCTGATACAGACGATGTCTACAACAGAGAACATGAACACGTTTCTGTAAACCACGTCAGTAAGTTATTAAGGCCTGTACATACCTAAAGACTAGTAAACTAAAAGACACACAGTTCTCTGGTCTTTTACAGTCTGGAAGCAGCACACACCTCACAACTGATAAATGAGTTTGTAATGTAAAGTTAACCTCAGATGAAACTGTAGTTATGTCTCACTGTCATTTGTTTCTAGACACAATCCAAATAAATCTATAATACAATACAGTGCTATTCAATGCCTGTTTGATTCAGCTGTGATAAAGATTTAAGATTTTCCCTTTGTCATCATTCAAATGCGACTTATACCTAATTTTTATTTAACGCAAAGACTTCAAAATGCTCAAGGAAAGAATGTTTTCTGCCACACAACCATAAAGAAAAGGGCACTGGCTGAGTTTTTAGCCAGCCTCTAAAGAGACACAGTAGTACAATGCTGCTCAGTGGTTGTTTACCTCAGTGTCTGAAGTACAACAATAACGAGTTACAGGCCGGACATAAACAATGAGCTGACGTTTGCTATAAATCTCCCTAAAACTGCAGGGAGCTGCTGATTCAGGCATTAATCTGCACAGGCTCATGGTAACCCTGATCACTGATTAAAACAATTATACAAGTTGCAGCTGCTTAAAGAGTAGCAAAGTTTGAGGTATACATTTCTGTCATGGTGGGGATGTTGTGAAATTAAAGAAAAGTCACTGATACACAATGACACGACCTTTTTTGGATTTCATGCAGAATTTAGGATGTGCGATTCCTTACTTCCTTGCCCATCTGAAATACTTAGGTCTCTATTTCTGCTAATATTAACCACATGCGGCTACAAACTAATTTCTGCTTCCTCCACCGTCACATGAACACTTCTGCATCCAGAACGACCAACGACAAGTCTGACTACAGAGAGTGTGATGAGCCTGACAGAGCGCACGTCGGTGTCGTAAATCAAACAGTTTATCAAACACATGTGGAAGCAGATCTACAGGAGACATACCGAAAAAGTTTCCTCTGCGGGTCCAGGATGTCCAGTATCTTCTCAGCGTATTCCTTCTTTGCACATGTGTAAACAAACAGCTGGAACAGAACACAAACAGCAGCTGGAGAGGAGTCTACATAAACAAGAACTCAACGGGCATAAAGAAACCTTATATGTAGTTTCAATTATTTTCACATAGAAGGAAAAATTAAATAATGTGGAAATAACTCAGCTGAGGGGAATTTAAACAAAATACGTCTTGATTCCCTGCTCTGTTCAAGTTCCAGTTTAGCAGAATAAAACATCACCAGATCGTTCACCTTCTCCCACTAAAAACAAGCTGAGACTGTAGACTGAATTTGTCTGGATTCAACCGCACCAATAAACATCAGAGTTTAATTTTATTTTAGATTAACACATACCTCATAGATTTTTGCCATGGCCTGCAGGAACTCCTTCACATGTGGTCGGAGGATCATGTAAACCTATTGATAACAGAGCAGAAGGATAAATGCAGACGTTTACAGGTTAGTCTGACACTACATAGTCACCGTTTTGATTTTAAATTAGCAGATACTCCAGGTGGATTTTAATGCTCTAGAGCTACAATGTTTAGCAAATTATCTTTGGTAATTTTAATAAGCAGAAAAAGCTGGTTCGGGTTTGTCAGATGTGAGGATCTGATGCTTCTCCAGCCATGTGTGATCATGAACAGAATACCCATAGACCAAGCTTGTAGACCAAAATTGACAATAAAGAAAATAATTTGCAGATTAAATCAACGAATAATGATGAAAACAACTGTGATCACCAAGTTAAAGTCAAAGGGGAAAACATGTTAAACCCACTGAATGGTGGAAGACACAACAGCCCTGTTATTCATGGACTTCTTCCCATTTCCTCAGATCTTCTTCTCGTCTTTTCTAACTAAAGACTACAGAAAACACAATGAAGTGATTTATTTCATTGTTTTGTTTTCCCCGTTGCGCCATCAGATCTAATCGGCCCAATGTGTTTCTAATTCAAACACAGTTCCTCAACACAAGTGCAATGAGTCGTCACCTTATACTGATGGTCCTGAAAAGTTGTTTGGAACGTGTACTCCGCGTCGTCAATCACATTCAGAGAGCTGAACACCAGAGTCTCCTCCTGAAAGGACATGATTTATTTTAGTATATAATTCTCACTGTAGCTGTGACGGTGCACAGATCTCGCTTTAACCAAACAGCAGGATGTAAGACAGATGAGTACAAAATAAAAACAGCCACTGTGTTTGAGCCTGCGAAGGAAAACGCATCGCCGCCATCATGAGACGACGTGTGTATGTTTTAACATTTTAAACACTGGATGATGATGATGAGCTGCAGCACAGCTGGATTTCAGCTGTTGTACTTATACACCCACCCCATAATGAAATACTTAAGAGATACTAAGTCGAGGCCACTCAAACTATGACAAAGTAAGTAAGTAAATATTTTTACCAAAACAAAAACCATGAACCATTTAGGTTCCATGTTAAATGTTCCTAGATCTGAACTGCTGCTCAGAACAGGAAGCCGCACCGGATTAAACTCACCAGGTCGAGCACAAGCGTTGCCTCTGGAGTGCTTCTGGTCTTGGGGGGAATGTCTCTGGGTGTAGGTCGGGAATGCTGTGACTGTGACGGTATGTTCTTGATGAAGGTAAATCTGGAAAAGATAATAAAGCTCTTAGAAACACAAATAATTACTAGTGGTGTAGAGAAGAACATCAAACTGTGAGGAAATGATGAACTCTGGTGCTGTAGAAATTAATTTAAAAATAAATTTATCTCACATGCTGCCACAATTACAGCAGAAAAAAAAACAACTTGTCATACTTAATGTTGTACAAACAAAGTATTCTGAGGTTGAGTTGAAGCATATGCTGCTTGAAAATATGTTCAAAATATGAATTTGGTTTGTGAATATATATATTTGAAGTAGAATAGCTTTGAATCCAGCAGGGGGCAGTCTTCCAATGAATCAAAATCTACTTTTTAAACCGCAATATGAATCACAAATATGAAATCAATCACGGATCACTCAGCACCACATATGGTATCATCTGTGCTTTGACCCCTGAACTGGATAATAAAACTGTAAGAAACAAGGAGGAATCCCGTTTCTGGGACAGACAGAAGTTCAACAGCTGTTTTGCATATGAGGCACAGCAACAGAGCTGACTTACACTATGAACAATCAGGATTACACAAAACATTATCGTTGTAAGCTAGTAAATAAAAACGAAGAGAACAAAGCTGAGCTGATTGAGCAATCACAACACAGAGGCAGCATGTGGAAGTCTTCTGGGTTCTTCAAAATAACCAAACTAAAACCGTTTGCCAACTTCATGAAAAGCTTTTAACTTTCTTTTGTAACAACAACAAATCTGGGAAATGGCCTGCTTGCTTTCAGAGGCTCTATAATTAAATAGAGAGATGCACAACCCTTTCTGACTGCCTACTGCTGATCTTTGCTACTGCTCGAGTACAGTTCTACGATCAGGATAGTCTCTGGTTGATGGTTCATGTTGTGTGTGTGTGTTTTTTAAGTGTTTGTGTGAAAATAATTTGCTATTCTTATGTGAAAGGACCCCACACACCCATATTGTGTGGGGTGAAGCGATTGTACTTACGGATTGAACACGTCATCATCTTCATCTCCAGCTAGAAGCTCAATGGATCCATAGCCAAATACACCTTGTTCTGGGCTCATCAACACATTGGTTCCAGTACCAGCACATTTAACATCTGCATTGACAAAGACATCAGCTTCAAACTGTAACCAAGACAAATCTTTTTTTATTTCTGAGCAATTATTTCTTTATATCTGATGAACCCATAGTGGAAAAGAGTTTTCACCATAATGTTTATCTGTACTCACTCTCTTTGCTTGGTGTGAGGAAACGCACAATGGGCGAGTAAATGTTTCTGGCTGTGGAGTTACGAGGAGACGCTGGATCAATCTCTGAAAGTATGCGCTGATGGCGCATGATGGGCCTGATCGGAGTCTTAAAGGCCAAATCTAGTTCAATCAGAAAATACAAAATAGAAGACCAAAGTAAGATTTACTGGAAAGTAAAATAATAAAATATATTAAAAACGTAACTCAAGAGTAGCTGTGATTTGCCAGACTTACCAGTTTCTCTGTCATCAACAGCAATAGCTCGCTTCCTCGCCCGGCCACGGGGCAGCGGGCGTCTTCTCATTGTGGGAATTTCATCATCTGAGTGGCGGGAGTTGTCATCCAGAGAGTCTTCAACCTACACAGTATAGGAAGATAACCTTATAACCAAACGCTGATGCTCAATTAAATTTCATCCGTGTGTCTGAATACAAATCCTGACTATACCAATAGATGTATTTATATCATGTGTGATGTTGATGATATAAATCTGCTAGTGTTTGTGCTTCAAATGAGATGTTAGAGAAAGAAAATCATGATTACTGTGGACACAGCAGGTGATCATGTAGAAGAATAAATCACTTTCAGGTGAGAAAAGAAATTTCTTTGTAGCTTTTAAACAGTGGGAAAACTGCTGAATAAAACACAATACCATTTTAAAATTATTTACAGATGTTAACTGGTCTTAAACTGATGAAAGAGAGAAAATGTGGTTGTTATAGGTGACAATTACAAGATTAATCTACTGATCATGTGTTTAATTCACTGGTGTATTGAATGTCAAAAATAGTGAAAAAAGACAATCGTGATCTCACAGAATCTAAAGTGATGTACAAAACAAGAAAACGTTTAAAGGCGAACAGCAAATCCTGCCATTAAATAATCTGGAACTGGAGGATATGTAGCCTTTCCACAGCATTTTCACAGGAAAAATGACTATAACTTCTGATAACTTGCTGAAATAGTTCTATTAATTTAATTTATTGACCAAACCACCACCACCAATTCTGCCCATGAGAGTCTTACCGCTTCACTACAGCTGTAGGAATAAAATAAATAATGCACAAGGAGATAATCATCTGAATAAATACGCTGTCAGTCTACGCCTAAAATAACAACACAGCTTTTAAAGAAACAGAAAATGAAATTCATCCAGCGCCTCAAAGTGCCATTGAGCTACTCTGTGCAGCATGGTGCACAAAGACCAAATACTTAACAACAAAGCTGAATATTTCATGGTCTAAATATCTGCAGTTTGTTTGGGCCATGTATCGCAAATCTGACTGTTAAGATCAGTGGGAGCTGTCTCAGTTTTACACTGTACAACATGGGTTTACTGAATTTTACCCACTTTTTCTTGAATTTGGTACAGTGTAACCAAAGGTAAATGTCCACACATGAGCAGTATAAGAAACTACTCTAACAAGCAGGTCTATATTGCTGGTATCTAAATGTAAACAGTCATGTGCTGTGACCTACTTATCCTGAAACCCTCTCCCACATGTTACTGGTCTGTTTAATCCTGTGTCAGACACCAGGCGCAGTTGTGTATACACTGATCCTTTCGACTTCACATGGATGAAATCCTGGCAGAGGATCACCAGACAACACAAGCCTGAACATGTAACATTAAACAAACGACTGATAAAGAAAACAATCAAGAAAGTAACTAGTAATGCATGAAGGTTATGTGCAGACACGTCTATAGCAACGCACATTTTAGTTAGTTAGATAACTAACTTTAAGATTTGTGTTCAGCCTAAAATGGTATTAAGATTATGTTGTTGGATCAACAACAATTAAAAAAGTTGTATAAAGCGTCATAACCTTCGTTGGAGCAGAACTGTTGTTAGTCTGGTTAAATTACCTTGATGTGACACTTACTACCTTAAAAAACAACAACTCTGTAGTGGCTCTACAAAATCATTTACTAAATTCCACACAGTTATTAGGCAACGTCTGAGAAAATACGACATGGGCGAAAGGAACCTCTAGTCCAGACGATCCGTCAATACAACAACTAGCTAGCTAAGCTAATGCTAATGTTAGCAACAGCCCCCACTGTTTTGTTATGAGAACACTGGCTAAGCTAACATCCGGCTGGCTGAGCTAGCACCAAAACACACAAACAACTAGCCACTGAATCTGGTGACTAACTAACACCATGTTTAATGACACCACCAACATATACCAGGCTATTACACGGTAACTAACGGCGGTACACAGCAGTTTGTTACCTTGGTCTGAAGCGGGCTTTCTGCCACCGACAGGCGCGTTCGTTTCGGCGTCGCCTTGTTGGTCGGTCGACGGCTGCTCCTCGGCGTCTCCGGACAAGCTGTAACGGTTTTTTGAGACCTGAGTCTCATTTTTCTTCCTCATATACGACTCGTAAACATCTAAACCTAAAGTCCAACGCTGCAACAAAGGCAATGAGTGGGACGCTGTGCTTTGTGTTTCTCTTCCTCTCCCACCATTAGGCTGGATTCAATAGCGGAGTCGGCGTAGCTCCGCCCGCCGCGCAAAGCCCTGCGTCTTCTCGAATCATTGTGTGTGTTTAAATCTGCCGGGGTGCGATAGGTTCACCGCTGCGGACACTCTGATTGGGCGGTGCTTCACTAAGCTCCAGCGTCAACGTGAGGCCGGAGTCACGTTGCAGGGATGATTTGGACTAAAGAGCGACATGAAGCTTAAATGCCGCATGTTTGGTGAACCAGCCAGGCAGACGCTCTTATCCAGAGCGACTTACTTAAGTGAAGCACAACAGCAATGGATATGACTAGTGCCTGCACAAGGAGTAGCATATTCAAGGGTGGGGTCTGATCTTTCTGATATAGTAGAAGGCGGATCTTCAGGCCCGAGAGATGGAGGATATATGATCAGAAAAGTTCATCAATCATGACACCCAAGTTTCTGGCAGACCTTGTGTTGTGATGTGTTGTAGGGGAAGGTTTGGCTGGAAAGACCAGGAGTTCTGTTTTGGAGAGACTGAACTGCAGATGTCTCTCTCTTATCCAAGAAGAGATTTCGGGCAAAAATGCATGATGGGGCTGTGGAAAAGACAGGAAGAGCTGTGTGTCATCGGCATGGAAATGGTAGGGGAAGCCAGAACAGATGGTAGAACCCATGGATGTGGTGTCGTTGGAGAAGAGAAGAGAACCAAGGACAGAGCCCTGAGGTACACACATGGAGAGGGAATTAGAGCATACCCTGCCCTTATAGGCAACACCTTATTCAGCTGAGAGCTGTGGCAGAATCCCAGAACCCAGTTCGGAACTTGCAGACAGAAGGTTTTGGCGGTTGACTGGAAAGGCTGCAGACAGACCGAGTAAGGTTAAAACCGATGACTGTGCTTCAGCCTTTGCAGCCTGGAGTGATTGTACGACAGCCAAAGAGCACATTTCAAACCAGACTGGCTGAAATCAAGGAGACTGTTCTGAGAAAGGAGTTCAGAGATCTGCTCAAAGATGACATGTTCCGGAAAGAAATGGAAATAGAAATGGAATAAGGGAGACAGTTTTCCACCTGGGATGGTTCAATATTTGGTTTCTTACGGAGTTGAGTAACAAAGGCCGGATTCAGTGTGGTGTGGAAAGTGCCAGTTGTGAGAGTTGTACTGATGATGTGTGTAATTACTGGAGTTAATGTGGATGTGATTGCTTGTAGGAGATCAGAAGGGAAGGCTGTAGATAGCACGATTCTCAATCGTAGTGGAGAATGAGGAGAGCGATGCTGATAGAAAAAAAGAGGAACAAGCACACATTAATAGGACAGACAGGAAGATGACCTGAAGTACTAACAGTGGTACTAGAAGCAGTACTTGTTGTAGCACTAGTAGTATTTAGCTGTTGAGTTGGAGGTTCCTTGTTGTTGGAACTAAAAAAAAAAAACTAAACAGTGGAAGTGTTAGGAATCTGTAACACACACAGAGAGGAAGACAGAGACCATGTCAGAGTCCAAAATGAACCCATCTGATATTTTTGTTTATATTATTCTAAATACATCATAATACTTGTTTTGGTTTTTTTTTTAGGAAAATGCAACAGAAGCTGTGTAGGTGTGTTAAAGTTAACTTTGGACCCTGGCGTTGGACCCCACGTCCTCGCTGTGAACCCACTACACTGTAACTTGAGCCCGGACTGGGATTTTTCATACTCTAGTATGAAGTAGCAAAAATAGAAATACTAACATACAAATACCTAAAAATTGTACTTAATAGCTCACAATAGTCAAGTAAATGTACTTCGTTCCTTCCCAACACTGCTTACTTGTAGTATGGCACAAATGTTATTCTCAAGTTTTTCAATTAAGAAAAACTACAAAAACACATTGTAAACAGAAATAACGCTGCAGCACTGTCAAACAATGGCGACATCTGCTGGTAAAATCCTTGATGTTGCGTATGCAACCTCCTTTCCTGTAACACTTTGAATACTCATCCAAGTAGCTCCTTTAGTGTGGTGAAGTTAGTCAGAGACCGCAGATAAATCCTCCATAATAGCTTCCCCTCCCACCTGACCTGAAAAGGCTCATTATGTAGGTAGGAAGGGTTGTGATCGTTAGATCCTAACAACCTTCATCTACTCGCACCCTTTCTATTGTCCAGCTAACAAGCTGATTCAGCTGAAACCACAATGAGGGATGAATTTGAGGTACTGACCAACTTTCCCCAGACTGAAAAAGTTACTTGGATGAGGAGTGAAGCATTTTGAATCAACGAAAAGTCAAGTTGGCATGACTCATTTTCCAGGTAACCTCACGTGGAAGACTAAGAACCTTCACAGCAGTGATAAAAAACTGTGTTTTAGTCCTGCTAACTACAATAATTTACTCAAACACATAATTAATATTGTCTTTAAGCGTCAGCAACAAAGTGAATGAGTTCATAATGAAACTTAAGGATAAAGATACAAACTTCTGTCACAGTCAATAAAAACACACAAATCTCTAGTGACATTCCAGAAAGTTGATATTTTATTAATTTCAGATTCAAAATAAAAGTATTCACACAAACACATATTGAGTAAATAGGCAAGAATAGCTCTTCACCCTTCAAAAACAAAGAAAAAAAAAGTTGCATTGCCCACTGCCACTTCACTGTTACTGTGGTTACTGGGACAAACATCCCATTCCAACATTTTATCACTGGTAGAAAAAAAGAGGAACAAGCACACATTAATAGGACAGACGGAAAGATGACCTGAAGTACTAACAGTAGTACTAGAAGCAGTACTTGTTGTAGCACTAGTAGTATTTAGCTGTTGAGTTGGAGGTTCCTTGTTGTTGGTGCTCAAAAAAACTAAACAGTGGAAGTGTTAGGAATCTGTAACACACACAGAGAGGAAGACAGAGACCGCATCAGAGTCCAAAATGAACCCATTCACCAGTCAGGGTGAAAAACACCATCTGATAATATTTTTGCTTATATTATTCTAAATACATCATAATACTTGTTTTTTTTCTATTCAATCTAGTGTTTATCATCAGGAAAATGCAACAGAAACTGTGTAGGTGTGTTAAAGTTAACTTTGGACCCTGGCGTTGGCCCCCACGTCCTCGCTGTGAACCCACTACACTGTAACTTGAGCCCGGACTGGGATTAAATGCATCAAACTGGAGGTAGAGGTAGATTTTCCTGAGAAGTTGTGAAGACAAGAGCCCTGTTTCAGATCTGAAGTTAACTCAAAGATACATGACTTCCTCACGCACACACACACACACGCACACACACACACACACACACACACACACGCCTCCCTAAAATAATCACATTATCATCATAGTCATTAATAAACTACATGTATCTGTGTGCTGGGGCTGCTACAGCATATCCAAAAATGAAAGGGCAAAAAATAAAGCAAACAATATAAACAAGATATAATCCATATCCCTAAAAAGCCTTATTTCAGAAATAATCTATTTAATGAATCTTAGTAATACAGATTAATTAATAAACAATTGTCACAGCAGAAGGCATCTTGTTATTTTCTCATCATTTCGTCATTTTTCTAATCCACGGTCAGTGGTGAAATCCAGTCAAAAGCCCCGAACCCACATAAACCCGTAAATGTTCCGGCAGAGTTTCCATATGGGGGTCATGTGAGAGCAGAAGTCGGTTTCCCATGCAAGACGCTCTGGACCTGGTGTGAGTTCAGGTTCTTTTAGCTACAGCTCCGGTGGGAGTAAAAGCAGCAGTAAATTAAGGTAGAACACCATCAAGTTGTGATGTTCCTATGGTACATGTATATGACATTGTTACATTGACTGAGAAGGTTTTGTGCTGATTGGAAGCTCAGACACGAGCCAAGACTTGGGAGTCGACTCCTGATCAACTGTAAATGTACTCCTTCTATTGTCTGGAAATGAAACTCAAAAAAAAAAACCAAACAAAAAAACAAAATGCACGTTTAGTCCAGCTAAGACACTGTTCCCATCTGTACAACAGCACACTAACGTCTGAAATCATGCTGTAAACTGTATCACCACTTAACAATAATGTAACTCTGATAAAAAATAAAAATTTAACCGAGAACTGCAGATGCAAAGTGTTGTTTGTACCTGATCATAAACGCAGGTTCTATGAGTAAAAGCAGCTACGGACACAGATTGACAGATGCGGCGGGCAGCGTTCAGAGAAACACACATCTGAGCATAAACCTCAAAACTTGTACGTGCCACAGAATTAAGACTCAGATATCAGCTCCCAGAAGAACAGACATGACGGTACATTGTGGCATGTAGCTCTATTGGTAGGGCAGAGTTGGCAGGTTCGATTCCCAGTCCTCCCGTGGCTACATGCTGAGGTGTCCTTGGACAAGACACTGAAACCCCGTAGTAGCGCTGTTCTATACATGCAGCTGTCCAAACAACAATTTCCCCAAGGGGATGAATAAAGTATCAATTATTATTTTTGATAGTTTACCGTGTTTGTAATTAATCTTTGTACAGCTGCTAATTCTAAAAAGGGTCTGGTTTCAATTGCGTATTTTAGTGTTCAATGATGATCTAAACGCTATTTCAGATGCTTTTTCACCCCAAGAAAAATAAAAAGAAGAAAGAAATGAAGATATTCGTCTCCCCACTTACAAAAACTAAACTAATTGTGCGTTGTAACACAACCTTCCACAGAGGGGAGCTCTTACTACACAGGTTGAAGCTGGGGCTGAATCTTCTCTTTCTGAACTGACGTGTCTGATTCTCCCAACATCATTACAATCAATTCAAGGTGGGAGCTATGTTTTATGTGATATCTGATTCACTACAATCTCTATCAAAACAAACTCTTCATGAACCAGCGTCAGACTTCAGCAGGAATCTCCAACGCTAAGAAATCTGCAAAGGCTTTAGAGGTAGAAACGGGGCTTGATCGTGGTTGAACGGTGAACGGCGTGTTTGGAGTGTTGTTATAACGTCGCCTGATTGTCGCTACCGCGCAATTTTAAACATGCCAGCCTTCCCTGAAGATGCTGCTGTGCACAGAGAGCGAGAGCTGCGGTACCTCCTTTCTTTAGAGTCAGTCAATAGATACACAATAAAGATGGATCCACTGATGGGAGCAGGTGCTTCGGTGTGTGCCTCAGGGGCCAAAAGGTCACAGGGTCAAATAAAAACCCAATGTTGATCCTTTAGATCATGATTGATTGAATTTTTGCTTTCTCCAGGAGCCCTTCCCCCTATGCAACGCCCGTTTCTATTTGATTGTCTGCAGATTATCAGCAACTGTGACATCTGCTACTCATGAAATGATGCACGGACAGAGATGCTGGGCTTTCTGGCTGTCCCCAACTAAAACATCCTCTTACGTGGTTAATTATGAAATTTATATAAGCTTCTGATCACATGGTGGAATATGTGAGGCAATCCTGTAACAAGAGTTTTTTGTTTTTACACCGTGGGACATCACATTTGTCGACTCACACAGAAAACACGCACTCAGAACACAGACCACAGTCCAACTTTTGTGGAAAAACAGCAGGGAAATTCATAACTAGTCGTTCCTGTTTATAAAATTCAAACCATTTTGATGCCAAGATTCAAGATCATAGTAACTAATCTTATTTTACTTTATAAATAGCACAACAGCTAAATATTAAATCATAACTGAAAAAAAAAAAACACCAGATAAACATGTTACATGTAAACTGTTAAATGCTAACTAGACCAGCTCCTGCTAGCACAGTAGCAGTAAGTGCCATCCCTGCAGCCTCTGACTCTCATGCAAACCCTGTTTTCATGCGGCTAAACTTCCTTTAATCACATATTCAAACTTTATTTCATTAAGGATGAATTTATTTAACTAGCTAATGGGCTCAAACGTACCAGTGAGCTGCAGAAATAAACAACTTTATTCTGAGATGAAGATGCCTCTTTCCTTTTGATTGTCCAAACACACATTGGCATGTTTTTGTAGGTATTGCATAAAACTTGTGATGATTAATAATTAGCTAAAGAGGCATGAAATCAGTTGCACAGTTCAGTTAAGAGCCAGGCAACATTAGCTATTTATATTTTGTCTGTTCATCCCTGATGTCTGGACTATAGACCTCAACAAACATGGGTTTCCGATGTTAATATATAATGATTCACTGCGACTCGGGTGGTCACACAAATTGATAAATGATGTCTTAAATGGAGCACAATAAGTTTTTCCAGTGAAAAACCCTAGACTGTGAAAAAGATCCACATTTAGCTGATATTTGAAGATGACTGTAGTTTGATATATGGCCAAGCGTCATCCTTAGGCTTTAAATAAATGCGCTTGTTAAACGCAAAGAGGCCAGCTCAGCCTGTAGATCCGTTCGGATCGCCATGTCAGCCGTCCGCAGCGAGGACACAGCCAGAAGGCACTGCCATTTTTAATTTACCTACATTTACACTAATCTTCGTGGGCATATTTCAAACAGGGCTGTCAATCTCAACATTAGGCTCCATCATACGAGTCAAAGCATTCACATTTCAAAAAGGTTTCGGTTTGATTACATAGTTGGCTGATTTCACACCCACACTGCAGAGCAACATCTGCACAACAAGCTCTTCCCCCAGGAAACGAAATTCATCATGTAAACAATGTATTTGACTACACATGTCTGACCTATATGTTTGAAATGACTTCTCGACTGACAAGCGACTTGAAGTTGGAACAGAAAGAGGTGTTCACAAATGAAAAAGGAACGTGATTTTGTGTTCTCTCAGCCGTGTCATGAAATGAAGCTGCAATGTCTCACAAACTGAAGTTTCAGTTCTACAAATGTTTCACAGATAAAAAAACAAATTCACTGAATTAAACGAATGTGGTCAGAAACAAAAAGCCGCAGTCTGTAAGTAGCATTTGGCTGATAACCAGTGAAAAAGTGCAGAGTAAGACAGTAGGAAGATAATAAGGCAAAACAACTTATCTATATCTAGGTTTGCTACTTGGCCCAGATACTATCATGGATCAAATAGATTAATTAATATTCTGGCTGACTTTGCATTTATTATCTTTCAGTGTCACCGTGCTCTGTAGAACAAGGACTTAAAGGTGCTGGCAAGGAACAAATGAAACTAGGCTTTGTGTAGAAAACTTAGAGAGCCACAACAGCAGCAGCAGTTTCAGAAATGCAGGTGTGAGTTGCACCACCTGCAAACAAGTAAACGTTGTAGCTGTTTTGACACTTGTGCCACCTGTAGGCGACACATTGCAACATCACGTTGTCCTTTTTTATAACTCCCGTTTATGTGTTTGTTTAGCATTTACACTAATCTAGCAAAGCAAGCACAGTTAACATATTTAAAGTACTTATGATGTTGGAAGCTACTGAAATAGTTTATACAACTGCAGAGATTAAGTTTAGTGCGTGGTGACATAAACATTCCCACGTCCGTAAGTGGAGAAACAGCTGCTGCTGTTACTTTTCTTGTCTACATGTGGAGTATTAAGTTGGCCTGGCGTTACAAATATATATAAATAAAGGAACTTGTTTTGTGTGCATCTAAATCCAATTAGATGCTGTTTCTGGCTATTCTTTAAAAAACTAAAGCGCCACTTAAACAAATTATTTTCAGTTTTAATGAATTTAAAGAACACAATTTAATGATTATGTGCGCCTTTGAATGGGAACTGTTGACTATCTGAGTATAACTTTTCAAACTGAACAGTGTTTGTGTAGCTGCTGTTAGCGACTCCCCGCTGAGAAGCAAGCCCAGAATCAAAGTCACGGCAGGCATCTGGCCATATTTGACTGGAACAGTAAAAGCTGATTAGATGGAGGTACTGCTCGCTCTCTGGTCACCTCACGCTGTGTTAAGGCCTCAGAACAGAACCTACGTAAAAAGCCTGATTTACTTTCTAACGTCAGCAGGAATGAAGCCGCTTTGCGTAGGGGTGGTTTCTTGGGAGGGGGTTGAGTACCAATCGTTAACAGTCAGAAGGCCGTAGAGGTAACATAGGTTAAAGTTCAGAAAGCTGAATTATATATCTAGTTAAAAAAACAGAGACACAAGTACTCAAGTGTCTCTGCAGATTTAACAAGATTGAACAAGCATTAAGACAGTAGCGAAAGCTGAGCCACTGCTACGATTACCTCTGAGCTCACATGATCAAAAACCCCAATTAAGCAACATCTAAAAACAGTCAGATGATGACAAGGCATTCTGTGTTATATCCCTGACAGATGGCGAGCTGGTCTCAAAGAGACCATGTCCTCATCACAGCACAGAACAAGAAGCATTTGGATCAGAAAAAACACAACTATTGCAAAAACACAAAACCGAAACGAAAAAATAAAAACATTTGTAATCTATGATACAAGATAAAAACACGTCAGATATGAGTTGAAATATCTGTCACAGATAGCATCTGCTGACACTTGATTGTCCATGTGAGTGTCTCCACAATAACAACACTACACTCCAGCGAGTGACAGGAAATCACAGTTTTCCTGCTTCCTGAAGGGTTTTATCTATAAGCACATGCACGCATCCGACTTTAAGACAATTACTCCACTAGAAGGCCAAGTTAGAAAAAAATAATAAAAATGCTGCTCCTGCAGGGAAACGTGTAGAAAAGCAACGCTCTATCGAGTGTAACTGAAAACTGCTGGAAGTTACAAAGCAAAGAGCAGACGGACACCTGAGAACAATAGAAGACGTGTTATTCAGACAATGTGAACCCAAAACAGCCACAGAAGCAGTTGGTGCGGTTCAGAAAATCCAGCATTTGAGGTGCAGCAAAAGGCTCCCACCTGTATAACTGACCTTTCTCACAATAACTGCCATTTTCAACACTAAGCTCGATGATCTACCTGCATGATCATGATTAGCGTACATATGGATTTAACTGGCCTTATGTCAACAACGAGGTGTGGGCTTCAGATGTACATTAGCCAGTTGTCCCAGGAAGAACAACCACAACAACTGACTTCAGCAGGCAGGAACATCAGCTAAGTAGCATTTCAGCTGATACACAGATAGCGAATGTAGCAATACTGGACCACATATGATTTAAAAAAAAAAAAAGAAAGAAAAAAAGGAACAAATATCCTTTCAGATTCTTTAGATCCAGCTGTTTCAAATTTGCATGTCACTGGATAATCTGTGGTGATGTGGAGCTCAGACCTGCACCAAACTTGCTCTTCCACACAGAAATCCAAAATGGTTGCCATGTGAATAAGGTTTTAAGGTTTTGACAAAATGAGGTCACACTGGTACATGTTATCTGCCCTGAAGGAACAACATATACCTTTAAAGCTTTTCTGATTAAAAATAGAAGATATTCATATTTTCTTTTTTTTATAGAATTCTAAATATAATTTTTTTTACCTGCAGTGAAAAGATTGTTAAAGATTTAAATGATAAACACATCAGAGAATAACATTAATGATAATAATGACAATAAAAAGATAAAATAAAAAAATCTCTCCCCTAGAGGATAAAACATCGCTGTCAGTCAGTAGCTGTATGTGTGTGTAAACAGTGTATTACCCTTCCTAGATATTAACTTCTCTTTTGCTCTCCACTAATCTGTACATTTATGCAGAAATAAATAATTCACAGGTTGTGCATACTTATTTGTTTAGCATATACTGGCTCTCAGTTGAGATATTTTTTCAAAATTATTTTGGCTATGAAGAACAAAAGAGGTGAGTTTGTGAGAGAAAACCTGAGATAGTGTACTTCAAGTGATCTGAGATTCAGTTTGTGTCTTTCTGTACGATTTATGGTTCTTCTCTTTTTGGCATAGTTGATGTAGAAAAGGTTGAGTTTTGGCTTTACTTAGCATGGTAAGTTAAAAACTAAACTTAAGGGAAGAGGCTCAGTGATTGTTACGACAACGGGTTGCTGGAGGTTGAGGTTGAAGTTGAGGTAGGTGTGTTCTGCTGCTGCTGCTGCTGCTGCTGCGTCGGGGCAACGCGACCACTGACTGCCTTGTTGGAGGCAGATAATCCAGACGTACCAGATGAAGCCGACCCGGCTGCTGCCTGAGCAAAGAGAACGCCTGGACAGACAAAGATAAAGAAAACCAAAAGGTTAGAGTACAAAGTGCCTTTTCAATTTAATCCACTGTTTTCAAATAAAAGTCTAAAAAGAGCTAAATATACTATGCTTTGCTTTCTTTCCAAGAAATGCACAAAAAGATTCCCACTCTCAGAAAGAGGGGGATTAGCCTAGCTTATCACAAGCGCTGGATATAGGTGGTTAAAGTTGGATCTGAGAAGGGATTAGCCTAGCACCGCACAGACTAGAAACTGTTAGCCTGGCTCTGCCCAAAGCTCACAGCTACCAACACTTCTAAAGCTTGTTAGCTACTGTATTGTATCTTGTTCATTTAGTATGTACAAAATCTCAAGTGTAAAGACAATGATGAGTGATGTTACTACAGTTCATCCAGCTGACCTGTTCCTCTGTGCAGTGTCTCTGCCTCAGGTCAGTTAGTAAATGATAGGTACTGTACGGGTCTGTATCAAACCCAGCAGCCTCAAGGTGTCAGCATGCTTCATCAGAACTGCTTATCAGATGGTCCAGTAGCTTTGGAAACTCCCCCACCGATTCTGATGTCAGATTATGGGAAGCTGTGTCTGACCATTTTGGTAACCTTTCAAAAATGACAATGCCACTTTCACACCCACTTGCCTCTGTGATTGGAAAGCTGTGCAGAGGTGAGAAAGAAGTCGGAAATGAACATCTCTGTAGCTCCCTTCGTTGCCCGCCCTCCACACAGCTATTTCAGTTTCTTTTCAGGTGTGCAAATGAGTGCAACACTGTGAACACTGTGTTTCCAGGAGAGACTGAAAGTATGCACCTTTATCCCAGTATCTAAAAGGTGACACATCCCCACCCTCTGTGTGACTGTTGGCTTTTTAGTCTCCCTTTCAGTATAGCTGTTCAGAGCAACTATAAACATGTACATCCCTTCAGACATAGTTAGATGTGTGAATAATAACCTGGCCTTCAACGTCATGTCATGACTACATGTAGTATGTGCTGTTACATCGACACGTCCTCCTAAACCTGATAGTCCTTTTAACAGTTTTATTTAAGTATGTAGTACGCGAATCAAAAACAACATGTTAATTAGTGATCTTTGAAAAGTTAGCCCATTTCCTGTCTACAGCCTTTGTGCTAATCACCCTTGTGTGCCATTGTGCACAGACGTGACAGTGATCAACCTTTATATCTAACCCTCAGGAAGAAACCTTATTTTCAGAAATGTTGAATGACTCCTTTAAACACACAGTTCCTGATCTAATATCACATGTCACGCCACATGGCGGTGACACTCACCAGTGTACACCACTCCATTGAGCTCCACTGACATGCTGATGCTGCTTGTGCCATTGGTGGTTAGGTTGAGAGCTGAGTCCTGCCTGCCGTCTGTTAGAAAGACAACCAGAGAGCAGAGGTGTATTTACAAAGCTTTACATTTTACACTTTTATTCAGTAACATGTTTTTAAACAATAGTCCAGACTCAACAATTCCCCTAAATTACATTAAGTATAAACCAAATTATTCAAAATTACACTCAGAACAAGCAATGACTTCTCACATGACTTTTCAAAAATGTCCAGTTGAACATTTCTCTGAATTCACCTGTACTGTCAGTACTGAGAAACTCTGCATGCTCAATCACACAGACAGTAACCAAGATAAACTGCTACAAGAGCAGGGAATCCCCCCAAAAGCATGTTCTGTATGCATGTGTGCATGCAGAGTTGTTTCTATACATTAAGCAGGTCAACGTATAGATCTGCTCTGGGTTCCTTCCTCACTGCTGGGTGTTGTGGTTTGTGGTACGATCACGAGAAAGTCTTAACATACTAACTGCCAGGAAGATGGTGACAATGTGTGAAATCCAGCTCATCTGAATTCACAGGTGAAACAGTGAAATGTCAGATGAGAGGTAGTAACATGAGTATTGTCTCTCCGCAGATTACGATCCTTAACAGCAGAGATGTAAAGTACACAACAAAAATAGAGCTTGTTCAGATTATAAATTATCGGTCTTGTGTGAAGTGACATTTGTGCTATTGTACATCTAAGCATTTTAATAAGCACTCTGTACATGTTACTTTTAAGTACTGTCCTTTATCACCAGGGAGTAAAATTTATTATGCGGATGATATACATATATTGTGCCTGTTGAACGACGTACACGACCCTGCTTCTGTCTACTGCAACCTGTCACTTTGATGGAACTAGACGGATGAAGACAAGCATTTAAAATTTTAACACAGATAAAATCATCAATATCATCAATCATCAATATTAAATGTCAGACCAAAGAAGAGATATACTTTTGTCAAGACTGGACAGTTTGGTTTCATGATTTACTGTAAATTTAAGATGAACATTGTGATAAAGCTTGCTAAGCTTAGAGACACTGAAGTTTGACCTTTTGAGACTCAGCAGACCAAGATCATTAAATGCAGGAGGAATTTCCTCAACACACAAGGAAGTACGGCCTTTTCTTATCAGATGTGGAAACACAAGAATCATGTCCGACTTGTTGTTTTGTTCTGCTTGTGCTAGCCCATTATGTGTGCATTCAGTACCTTGGTTGTTGATGCGGATGTTCATCGGTATCTGGGCGGTCATGGCCAGCAGGTTGTGTTGCAACGCTCTCTGCAGCAGTCGGTGGTGCTCCTCAGCTGGCAGCGCCATCTTCTTCTCTGGTGGCTCGCCGGCCTCCAGTTTGTCCCTCAGCTGCTCCAGAGCCGCCACCTGAGCCGCCATCGCTGCCTGAGCTGCCGCTGCCTGCACGGCAGCCACAGAGTGACTCGTCAAGGCCCCCACTGGCAAACGGGGTACACCAACCCCCGGCAGAGGCTGGCCTCCCTCCTCTTCTGGTCAGACGTCACAGAGAGGGAGAGAAGGGGAAGTGATTTTGATGTAATATCCAGAAAAAATATGATAAACATCCATCCCTAACCACTATAACAGAAAAACACCTGGTCTAAGATGCACAAAATCTAACTGCCAACCTAATTTTCATTGACATTAAATGGCAAAGAACATCATCATCTCGTCATGTGAAAGATTGATTGGTTATTAATGCCATTTTTCTCCAGCTGTAGTGTCAAGGCAAACTCATCTACTTAATGTATTTGTTTTTTATAACAGTTGCCTCCTTTTGCAAGTTCAGTATTAAACATAACTCTCACCTTTCTTGATCTTCTGGATGGGAGTCAATGAGGCCCCATTGGTGCCCACTGTCAGGCCCACACTGGGTGTGGGGAGCTTGGGTGAGGACAGCATGGTGGGTGTGCCGTTAGGAGAGTAGGTGAAGAGGGAGCTACCAAAGCTCTGTCGTCGGCCCTCCCGCCGATTACTGTCAATGGCTGCCTGGAGCTCATTGGGATTGCTGAGACCCCTCTTATCACATTCATATGGGTACAGGTACTTCATGTATCTGAAAGGAAAACACGGCTTTTAACCAAAAGGTTCTTAGCATAGTGATTTCCTAAGTGGAGTGTATTTGAGATCTTCATGTTTGTCCTGCTGAAAATGTCAGATCAGTTCCTCACACTCAAGAAGCATATGCCAATTTCAAATTAAAAGACATTATAGTATTTTTTTATATCAAACTCTATTTTCTCAGAACAAGCAGTATGATTCATTTGAGAAAAGATGTCAGCACGGCCTTGGAGATGTTTTAAACAAAAAATCTGTGTTTGGGACACTGACTTTAATAGACCTGTACTGTACTGAAGTGATACACAATACTGAAGTGAACAACAAACTCGAACACCTAGTAAGAGTCTCTATGACACGATGACGTGGAATGAAACTTGACAGTTTGTAATCATACAAGCTGATGATGACTTTAACTGAATACTAAATAAGGGTAGGTAAAGTACCTGAACATTCAAGTCTTATTCCCATGAGATGTAATGTGTTCAGCTAAAAATGAGCGAAAGCATACTGCAGTCCAAGCCACAGCAAATAACCTCAAAACACATGGTTGAACAAAATGGATGTTGACAGCTGACAAAGAACAGGTCCACATGTTTAAAGCAGTGAGCAGAACAAAATGATTATACTGCAGTTTTAATTATCTGAGCTGACTGAAGTTACAGAAACTCACATCACTTCTTTTGACGTTTTTTTGGAATGATAACAGGAACCAAACAAAGTACTTTAAAGTATTGTTTGCAGGTTCAGGTGTCTTGACAGTACAATTGCAAACACACAGAAACCAAACACACAATGAAGCAATAATAACCTTTCAGATTCAATTCCAATCAAAGAGAAACAAGAGGTGTGATCACACCTATAGGTATGTGTGTGTGTGTGTGTGTGTGTGTACTGACTGTGTGCGGAGGGTGAAGGCTGCACTGGTGATTGAGGTAGGCAGGTTGAGTCCCTTGGTGATCTCCCTCCACAGCTTTTTGTTGATGACCTCCACCAGGCCGCCCTTCTCTGTCACCAGCTTGTAGAGCATGTACAGATCCAGGACCTGTTTGGCCATGATGGGAATACGATTCACTGGGGTTCCTGGAACAACGCACATGGGAAAGGTCAACAGAGAATTGATACACTGTCACAGCAAGAATGTGATTTTTTGTTGAGAGTATGTAGCTTTCTGTACAGTACTGGTGTCCTGCACTTATTTAAAGACAGATAAGATGAACAACAATGATTGTAACAGAACACAATAACATGAACAACATTAATAATCAATAAATACATTTCAGTGAGCCATTTTCATCATCTTGTATAGTATAACATTTACTCTGCCAAGGCACAGAAACCATGACCCACATCGGCGGTTTTTAGTTTTATCAGACAATCAAAATCATAAACAATTTGGGTTTATTTTAATTTGTCTTTGTCTTTGCTACTCAACCTGCCAAGGATGTTTTCTTGATGTGAGAGAAGCTTAATGACCAAGTGTAAGACAAAACACCTTGGCAAACGACCTAATCAATATCTACAGTTTTGTATTAATTTGTGACAAACGTCCTTTTCCCAGCACCAAGAAAATAAAACCTGTCAATAATCCGTAATATTACACTACTTTATACATGATCCTAAATCCAGGCGTCAGGACTAAATTTAACATAAAGTATAATTAATCCTTGATTTTCATATTATGACCTGTAGATGTCACTCTCAGATCCTCAGAGTGGGCTTGTCAGACCCGCCCGTCGGTGGGGGCTGCCACTGTAAAACATCCAGTACTGGTTTTTCAGTTGTAACGCATGTCTGTCATCCACCAGCCCAGTGAATTGATTAAACAGCCTCAAGACATCCTGTTAAGGCAGTCGTGTTGACGGCTTGGTATTTATTAGAGTGATCAGCTGATACGCGCTTACATAACTTTGTAACTTTGACAATGTTGTCTGGATGAAAAGAAATAAATTCCTTTTGGCGCAGTTTGCAGTTTTATATCACGCATGGCAGCTGAGTCTGTGTGCGGTGTTGGACAGGGCACATTGCAGGATGCGAGAGTAAACCAATCCATTCCTGAGCTAAGATACAAAGTGTTCCTTCTAGTTATAGCCTGGGAACGACCAAAGTTTGTGCGACATAAAGCAATCATCTCTGATATGAATAACGACCCCACCCATGTGAATGAAAGATGAGTAGACAGGGTGTTGTATGTCAGAGTGAAAGGTGGAAGGGGAGATCAACCCCTCTATATCCAACTATAAAGAGCCTCTCTATGACCCTGGCTGGAGATAAAGCAGGAAGATATTATATCAACATACGAGTTATTAGATGACAGTGTACTCTATTGAAAGAGTGTTTAGAGTTAAAAACATTCATAGTTCCATACCTCTCTTTTGCATGAAGCTGAAGAGGTCATCCAGAAACTCTTTCCTCTTTGGGTCTCCATCCAGTTCATACAGCTGAAGAGAAGAAGAGGAGACACAGATGAAGACACAACTTGACGTAATCCTGACATTTAATACCAACACCAGGCTGTTCTGATGGTGTGAATATGTAATGATGCACCGTGTACACTGCCAGTCAAAAGTTTGGACACACGTAGGAATGACCATGTTAAATGTTGAAAGTAATAATGAAATGTTATCCTTTTAAATCAGTAAACATTAGCAAGCAAATATAACATGCTATTGGAAGACTGTACTAATGTTTGCTGAATAGGCCTCTATAGGTTATGAATAGGTTTATGTAAATATACTTTTAACAGCTGATCCAGCTACAATAGTCATCTACAGTAATAACAATGTTTATACTTTATTTCTGAGTGATGTCTTTTTTCAAAAACATTTCTCTGTTACTTTGTACCTCACTTCGCTTTAGATAAAAGCATCTGCCAAATGACTAGTGTGGAAGATGGCCACAAAGCCGGTGCTATGTGAAGAAAATAAAAACAAACAAAAAATAAAACCCGGTCAAATTTAAATAGGTCGTTGTGCTAGAAGATCAGTCATGGGAAATCAGTCAGTTCCCTTTTGATCATAAGAAGAGAGAGGAATAGAGAAATGTTGTCTAGCCTGATGAGAACCTGATGTGGGTTGAGCTGCTAGCGGGACCCCGGGCTCCGGAAAGTTCAGTGAAAGTTAGCAGTAAAAGTGAGGCGCCTACTCAGGGGAGTACAGTGAGGCCATTGAGCCTGTGTGTTTTTTTTCAAGTTTGCCTGTTAGACTGAGTGAGCAGGGAGACAGCTTCAGCTACAGTAGCATAAGTCTTTGCAACAACTTACGACAAAGTATCTATTTGTGGTCATGTAGTTTCATAATCTGTTATTGGAAATGGCAAGTTGTGAAACACAATGTACAATTGAGTACCACCAAATAAAACCACAGAAAATACAAGCAAGGCAGCATATTGTTACAACACAGACACAACAGCCCACGGCTAGCAGGCTGATGAACTGTGTAGAGCAAATATCACACAACAGGGAAAACATTCAGCACAGTTCACAAGAACTGAAATGATGAATGGACTGATTGAATGGATTACTATCATAGGTGATGGTAATCTAACTATGGTTGTGTTTTGGACTGTTTAGGCACAAAAGATAGTTCAAAATATCATCTTGTGCTTAATGTAATAGTGATGCTATTTACATTTTATATATGGTTAATAAATAATAGTCATTAGCTGCAGTCCTACAATCAACCTACATGTGCAGCTTAGCACATAAAAAAAGAAAATGTTTGTTTTTCAAGACTAACAACTTCATCACAATATTCATCACTATTACTAGAATTACTGATTAGACTGCTGATTATTTACTTGATTATTATAATATAGGAAAATATGTATATTACCATTACCTAAAAATTAAGATCAAGTGTTTAAATGGTTTGTCTGATCAGCAATATAAAATCCAAAGATGATCAACATGATTGTAAACTGACTGTTGCAGAAAACAAATCTTGAAAAATGGACTAAAACTAAAAGCAGGAAAACCCGTGCGTGGTACATGACTGACTAAATCTGTGTGTCACAGCTCACACAAGACTCCTGAGAAACTGCATCCTTATTTGATATTTGACTAAAATTTGCATACCGGGATTAATTCTGACTTACTTTCTAACCACTAAACTACTGTGCCACCACATCAATGAAGGCGAATGAAACACTAGCAACAGGTTTAGCGATATTAGAATTTTTTTTTTTTTTTTA